>VMDO01020074.1:8065-38404 GCA_007922755.1 Pedetes capensis | reverse complement strand
ACCAAAAAAAAAAAAAAAAAAAAAAAGAAGCAATGGATTTTAATTTTAACTTTAGTATAGCGTTGAGGTACAACTTATACATATAGCACATTTAGCTTGTAGGTGTGTGCTCTAGACATATATGTACATTTCATAATTACTTAAGATAATGATTGTTCACTCAACTAGAGTCATTAAATGATCTTTAAAGATTTTTAAATAAGCAAATCCTTACATACATCTTGACTCAATTAAGACTCAATTTCCCAAGTAATTGAATCTTGCAAAAGTCATCTTGATTTCCTTCTCTCCCTGTTCACTATTGGTATGAAGGAAGGCTACTGATTTTTGAGTGTTAATTTTATATCCTGCTACTTTGCTACAGAAACTAATTAGCTCTAAGAGCATTCTAGTGGAGTTTTCAGGTCCTTTAGGTAGAGGATAATGTCAGCTGTGAATAAGGATAATTTGACCCCTTCTTTATCTATACTTTTAATTTCTTTCTCTTGCCTGATTGCTCTGGCTAGGACTTCAATCACAATATTGAATAAGAGAGTATAGAGTGGATATCCTTGTCTTGTTCCTGATCTCAGAGGGAATTGTTTCAATTTTCCCCCTATTTAATATGATGTTGGCTGTAAGTTTGTCATAAATGGCCATTATGATGTTGAGATATGTTCCTGCTATGCCTAATTTCTTTGGGACTTTTATCATGAAAGGATGTTGTACTTTGTCAAAGATCTTCTCAGCATCACAACTGAGATGATCATGTGATTTCTGACTGCAGGTCTCTTGATATCTCTTAATCTGTATGAGAGTCAACTGAAAATGGATCAGAGACTTCAACATTAAACTGGAAACCTTAAAGCTACTAGAAGAAAGACTAGGGAATATGCTCCAACATAGGCATAGGCATGTATTTCCTCAATAAAACTCTAATTGCCCTAGAAACAGGATGAAGAATTGACACATGGGATTACATGAACCTAAAAAGCTTTTGTATAGCAAAGGAAACAATCAACAGAGTTAAAGGAGAGCCCACAGAATGGGAGAAAATCTTTGTGACCTACATATCTAACAGAGGACTGATGTCAAGAATATACAAAGAGCTTAAGAAATCAAACACTAAGACAGCAAATAACCCAATAAATAAATGGGTAATGGAACTGAACACACAGTTCTTAAACAAGGAAGTACAAATGGCCAAGAAACACATGAAAAAAATGCTACATATCCTTAGCCATTAGGGAAATGCAAATCAAAACAACATTAAAATTCCATCTCACTGTAGTAAGAATGGCCAAGATTAACAAAATAAATAATAACAAATGCTGGTGAGGATGCAGAGAAAAAGGAACCATTTTACACTGCTAGTGGGACTGTAAATTAGTTCAGCCACTTTGGAAATCAATAGGAGGTACCTCAGAAAACTAGGAATGTTGTTGTTGCTGTTGTTAGGTGCCATTGAGTCAGTATCCGACTCATAGTGACCCTATGTACAATAGGAGAAACACTTTGTCAGTGCTTCTCTGCTATTCATAGGGTTTTCAATGGCGGATTGATTTTTGGGAGTGGGTTGCCGGGTCTTTCTCCCAACCCTATAGTATTTGGTGTTCCCAGGCAGTCTCCCATCCAAGTACCAACCAAGCCTAACCCTGCTTAGCTTCCGAAATCTGATGGGATAAGATGCCACAGTGTTATGGCTGTAGGCTAAACTAAGAATAGAACTGTTATATAAGACAGCTATACCACTCCTGGAAATATACCCAAAGGAAAATAAGTCATCATACCATGGGACATCTGCATTTTCATATTTAATGTAGCACTCTTCACAATCACAAGGGTATGGAATCAATCAAGAGGTACATCAACAGAGGAGTGGATTGAAAAAAATATGGTATATATACACAATGGAATATTATTCAGCAATAAAGAACAATGAAATTATGTCATTTGCAGCAAAATGGATGGAACTGGAGAACACCATTTTAAGTAATCTAATCTGGTCCCAAAAAGAGAAATATCATAGGTTCTCACTCATATTTGGGGGCTAAACCTAAAGGAAGAAAAGAATCTATACATATGTAGATATATATAAAATGAACAATAAAACTTATCTAAGAAGGGAAAATATAAGCAAAGTTGAAAGAAGGGGAGGGGAGTCAGTGGTGGGGGAGTTTGGAAGGGGAAAAATAGAGTAGAGTGGAAAAGGGGAAGAGGAAAATCTCAAAGTATATGGTGCAACTATGTGAATACATGGGAAATGTGGTTCTGTAAAATATGTAAATTGATGGATGTGTAAGAGTGATATGATAATTGCATAATGGGTATAGCAAAAGTCTTATTACACTGTAGCCTACAATTTATAAATAAAAGAAAAAAAGATGACTGACAAAGTATCTTGCTGTTGTTGTTGTTAGGTATTGTCAAGTCGAGTCCAACTCATAGTGACCCTAAGTACAGTGGAACGAAACGCTCCAATTCTGTGCCAGGTACACGATCTTATTTACGTTTAAGTCCACTGTTGCAGACACTGTATCAATCAATCTTGACAGAACATAAAACCCCAGGTTTTTGTAATTGTTACTAAAGGTAGATAAGTATTTTGAGAAAGCTTTAGATATAGAACCTTTAACCACAGCCCATCTAATTTTATACATATCCATCATTGTATAAAGTTCTTGTAACACATTTTAAACTTTTGTATTTCTGTATTTTGTCTAATACATTTGTGGGAGAGGGAGTCTGAATTGGGTCTTTGTCCCCAACTTTCCTTTGCTATTGGGTCACCCTGATTGACCATGGTGGGAGATGCCTTGGCCTGTTTAAGCTCCAAGGTTAGGCATGTTTTTAATTGTACATCCCTGATACAGTTTTGGATTTTTTTTTTCCTTTAAAGCCATGAAGACCCTCTAGACATAGAACATCTTCAAGGATTTTTTGCAATTAACTCCCCTATAAAAGAAAGCCTTTGTTACAGGACCAATTGGAGAGTTACATTCACTGAGGTTAAAGACATCTCTCTCCCAACAAGGTGATAGGAAATATATAAAAATTAAGAAAACCTGGGAGAGAAATTAAGTTTCCAAACCACTTGATAAAGTTCAGTGAATCCTTTGGTTCTGGGTTTTCATTGACACTGGTTACTTTACAAGTTTGTTTAGGAAGGGGCCTGGGGTCATCAATCAAGGTGAAAAATGAGGCTCCAGTAACTAAAAGAAAAGGAATATTATCTGAAGCTCTTTGATGGTCCTCTTTCTTCTGCCTGGGGTCCCTCTGAGGGGACAGATTCTAGTATGCCTGGGGAGATAGATTATTCCCCAAGGCTAATGCTATCAGATGGGAGGACATGGCAATCCACTCGCAAAGAAAGCCCAAACAATCAGCCATTGAAAACCCTACAAATCGGCCCAACTCAATGGCACCTAACAATAACAACAATGCTGTCAGCTGGGCTTGTTCTTGTGCCTGTGATCGTTTTTCCTGAGTTTTTTGAACTGCCTCTATTTTAATTTTATTTATTTATTTTTGGTTGTTGTAAACTCCAAAAGCCAAATTTCAAGGCTGGTCTAAGGGTGTCTATAGTCCCATTGCCTGCTTTTGCAGTTTTCTCCTAATGTCTGGAGCAGACTCACTGAAAAAAATGGGTACCAAGCCATATCGGACCCTCACAGGAGCTAGTGTCAATTGTCGTATACCTTCTAAGAGTCTTAGTGAGATAACATAAAATTAGAGCTGAATTTTTGAGCAAAGTCTGACATCAAGAAAGGGACATAGACTCTTATAATTCCCTCCCTATTTGTTACTTCCTAGAGGGAAAACATACCATTAGGCTGATAAGAAGTCTTAGTCCTTGTTGCTCCTGCTGGGCTAAGCTGTTCTGTGGAGAAAACTCTTTCCCTAGATTTTGGTCTGGAAGCATTGCCTTGGGGTTCAGGTTGCTCCACATGGTTTCTTAGTGGTCTGCTAGGAGCACTTAACATATCTTCCACAGGGTAGCAAATTTTGCCATTTCCTCACAACTCTGGTTTCTGACACAATGACCTTACACCATTTACCTTCATTTTTATAAAATTGATCTATATGTAATATCATGTTATATTTTAGAGTCCCATTTTGAGGTCATTTTTTTTCTTTTTCTAATCTGTCTAAAGGATGTTGCTGTTAGGTGCCGTCAAGTCCGACTTATAGTGACCCTATTTAGAACAGATTGAAACACTCCCCGATTCTGTGCCAGGCACATGATCTCATTTATGTTTAAACCCATTGTTGCAGACACTATATCAATCCATCTGGTGAAGGGTTTTCCCTTTTTTGTTGACCTGACATTCTCCCAAACATGATGTCTTTTTCCAGGGATTGGTCTCTCCTGACTATATGTCCAAAACATGTAAGACATAGTCTAGCCATCCTTGCTTCCCAGGAACACTCTAGTTGCACTTCTTCTAGGACAGATTTGTTGGTTCTTTTGGCAGTCCATGGTATATCCAATAGTTGTCTCCAGCACCATAATTCAAAACCATCAATTCTTCTCTTGTCTCCCTTGTTCAACGTCCAGCTTTCACAACCATATGATGTGACTGAAAATACCATGGCATGAGTCAGGTGCACCTTTATCTTCAATGTAACATCTTTACTTTTCAATACTCTAAAGAGATCTTTTAGCACAGCTTTCCCAAAATAATGTGTCTTTTGATTTCTTGACTGCTGCTTCCACAGGTGTTGATTGTAGAGCCCAGTAAAGCAAAATCATGGACAGCCTCGATCTTTTCCCCATTTATTGTGAAGTTGCATGCTGACCCAGTCATAAGGATTTTTGTTTTGTTGATGTTTAGCTGAAATCCATACTGAAGGCTATGTTCTTTGATCTTCATTGGGCTTTTAATCCTCTTCACTTTCAGCAAGCAGAGTTGTGTCATCTGCATAACACAGGTTGTTTATGAGTCTTCCTCCAATCCTGATGCTGCATGCTTCCTCATACAGTCCAGCTTCTCAGATTATTTGCTCAGCATATAAATTGAAGAGATGTGGTGAAAGTATACAGCCCTGATGCACACCTTTCTCAACTTTAAACCAGGTAGTGTTTTCTTGTTCTAGTCAAACAACCACCTCCTGGTTCATGTACAGATTTCTCATGAGTAAATTAGGTGCTCTGGTATTCACATTTTTTGCAGTGTTATCCATAATTTGTTATGATCCACACAGTCAAATGCTTTTGCATAGTCAATAAAACATAGATAGACATCTTTCTGATATTCTCTGCTTTTGGCTTATATCCACCTGACATCAGCAATGATGTCCCTGGTTCCCTGCCCTCTTTTTGAAACCAGGTTGACTTTCTGGCAATCCCCTGTTTTTATAGTGCTGCAGTCACTTTTGAGTGATCTTTAGTAAAATTTTGATTGTGTGGATATTAATGGTATTGTTTGAGAATTTCCACATTCAGTTGGATCTCCTTTTTGGGGAACAATAGGCACAAATAGGGATCTCTTCCAGTCAGTTGGCCAGGTAGCTGTTTCCCAAATCTGTTGGCATAAACATATTAACACGTCTAGCGCTGCACCTATTTATTGAAACATCTCTGTTGGTATCCCATCAATTCCTAGAGCCTTGTGCTTTGCCAGTTCTTTTAAGGCAGCTTCCACTTTGTCCTTCAATACCATTGGTTTCTCTTCATATGCAATCTCTTGAAATGGTTGATCATCTACCAATTCTTTTTTGTATAGTGACTCTGTATTCCTTCCATCTTCTTTTGATGTTTCCCACATCGTTTAATATTTTCCCTGTAGAAACTTTCACTACTGCCACTGAAGGCTTGAATTTTTTCTACACTTCCTTAAACTTGAGAAACACAGAGCCTGTTCATCCCTTTTGGTTTTCTGTCTCCAGCTCTTTGCACATGTCATTATAATGTTTGTTTTTGTCTTCTTGAGCTACCTTTTGAAATCTTCTGTTTAGTTCCTTAACTTCATCATGTCTGCCTTTTACTTTAGCTGCTCTACATTCAAGGGCAAGTTTCAAGGTCTCTTTTGACCTGTAATTTGGTCTTTTTTTCCTGTCTTTTTAATAACCTCTTGCTTTCTTCATGAATGGTATCTTTGATGTCATGCCACAACTCATCTGGTCTTCTTTCATTTGTGTCTAACGCATTAATCCTCTTCTTGAAATGGTCTCTGAACTCAGGTGGGATATAGTCAAGGTCATACATTGGCTCTCATACACTTGTTCTAATTTTCTTCAATTTCAGTTTGCACTTGCATAGGAAAATCCTATGAATAGCAAAGAAACACTGTCTAAGGGATTGATCTCTTAAAATTGACCCTACTTATTTAAAATACAGCCTAAGGACAAATCTTCAGGAATAAAAGTGTGGTCACCCATAGTTGTAAGTTGTTCCTTGTCCACTTGCATATCTAAAAGAAAGAAGGAAGAAGTCAAGAAAAAAAGAACGTACATGTCTCCAGATACTCATCATGAGTTCCTGATTTTCTCTAGGCAATCCTAAAGCCGAGTGCACATTTTTTTGTGCCCTCTGGCTCTCCAGATTCTCATCATTGAGTTCCTGATTTGTCCAGTGACCAGGCAAATTGAGTGTCCCCATTGTCCCAGTTTGATTCTCTCTAGGCCCTCCTAGAGCAGAATGCACATTTCATTGTACTCGCAGTAAATAATCCCCTGAATTCTAGTACAGACAGGCAGAGTTAGATATACAAAGTGGTTGAACTTTGGATCTTTTCATGGGATGGGGACTCATGGAGTCCAAAATACTTGTCTTAGTATTTTGTTTTATAATTTAAGATGATGTCCTAGAGGCAAAAGCAATCTTCTCAGAATTACCTATGTCCTAAAAGGGAGTACTCCTCTTGTACCTATCTTCAACCTGAAAGAGGGCCAGTCTTTCAGGTTTATTCACCATAATAACCTGTGTAGTATGGGTTAAGAGAAAGGAGAAGCTCCTCTGGATGACTGCCAGGGGAGGGAGATTGCCCCAAGACAAGTGGGGAAGTTGCTTATCTTAGAATCCCAGGAATCTGCATGGGTTCTAGTTCCTTTAAGGTAAAATGTTTAAGGGTTCTGGCCCCAGCAGCAAGGGAAGAGATTTAACAATTAAATCCATAATTTTAAAGACTGGTTTTTTTTTTCTTTTGAATGAGAGGCAAGCCCATTGTCTCCTATTACATCAGTACATTGAAATTTGATCTTAGAGAACAGTTTAAATAACTTTTTAAGATTATAGCCAATCTAATTCGCATGTCACTTAAAAATAATTTTTATCTTTTATCAGCCTTCCTGCAATATACTCTTCAATATGCTTTAACCTTCTGATTACCCTATAAGTGTCTCAATCCTTTTAACCCTTTCCCCACCACAAATCTCTATACCTATAACTTTTCTATCCCTGTCCCTTATTTGATGGTTCCTTTTGCTTTGTTGTATTTCCTTACAGAATGCTGATTCTAGAAAGACCATTTTTATTCTTAATAAAGTAAAATAACTCTTCATATTTAATGAGATTCCAAGAAGTCCTATTTGAAACATAGAAAACGTGGATATTGTGTCTTAAACATCTGTCCACTATAAGTAAAAACACAGATAAACAATGTTAACAGTATTAACTTATTTGTCAGAAATCAAAACCTTATGAGTCGAGAGGAATTTTGGGCATTTAGCAATTTTAATTTATGTAAGCACTCATTTACTGATAAGCCAACCTGAGTAAAATTCCCTGATAAACCTTAGTTATTACAACAAAGTAATATAGCAAAACAAATGTATCAATTTAAAAGGAGTGTTGATGACAAAATGAAGCAAATTAAGATTACCTGTTTAATTGGCCAAATATACCCCCCTTTTTTTTGCTTTATATCTTAAATCTGATTGTAGATTGAATTTTAAAATGTCCCTCTTGCATTTTATTTAGTTTCATCTTAGTTTGCACATTTTCATTAGGGCTGGCTTGAGGTAGGTCAACAGTCAAACTTATAGGCAAAATGGTATATGACCAATTAAATACAAACTAATGAGAAGCTAAAAGAACACATAATAGTTAGATTAAATCAAAGTGCATTTTTATATGTTTAGGCCAAACTGGTATCATGCAAACAATGTACAGACATAAGTACATGTAGAAAACACCGTCATACATAAAATAGGAACAAAATCAAAAATTTTGTACTATTGATTATTTCCACCATAGTATTAAGCCATCTTAAGTCCTAAACCAGTATTTCAAAGGTATGGCTTGTTTTGCACTTACAATTCAAACACAAAGAGCTTAACTGAAAACTCCATGACGGGCCACTAAGTATTCACAAAATGAAAACTAAAGGTCAAAAGATGAAGCCTGTTTTAGAAACTTAAGGTGATTATCTTTCCCTGATTTAAAGACTAGTCAGCATAAAGGGAGATGCCCCTGTTAATGAAAGTTTTCTTTATTGCAACTTTTATTTTTTCAGACAATTTTTTTTCACTGTTTAATTTCCAAGTAATTTTCCTTACAAAATAGATCTGTATAATAAAGAATGTCACTTACAGGCCAATTTCTCCCCCATATAGCTTATACTGCTACCAGGCCTAGTTTAGTGAAAAAAAGATTAAATTTATTCCAGTTTTCATCAGGGTGCATGCCAAAAGGGGATTCTTAGGAATTGACATTGAATTTTTGTGAGAGGACATGTCCTAGGAGACAAATGTCCTTCTCTTACCCAGGTGATCCAAGGAAGGTAATGATTTGGGGTATCCCTGCTGGAGACTTCCATTTTTATGAACATCTGGAGCATCCTCCAACACTCTGAGAATTTGGTACAGCTGGCTTGCCCAAGTTCTTATCTATGTTAGTTGTCCTTCCTTTCTTGAACATTTGATAGCCCATATATGAGAGACTGTAAGAATCTGAACATGGCCAGGGCAGAGAAGCTAGAATGTTCATTGAATTATACACGCTATGTCAAACAGAATTTGGAAGCTTATTCCTCTGGTTTTTATAAAATATGCCTCCCCCCCTCCCCCCCCCACACACACAAAAGAACAGAAATAATGCCTGATAAGATCTAGGATATTGCAAAGGCAAGGAAGGCAGAGATGCTACGGCACCTGATACCATTAGGCAGATAAAATGGAGTTTGTTTACTAGCAGAGGCAGCTTAAAGGAAAGAGATATGGTCTGGGCAACACAGAAGGAGAGTTTAAATCGGTAAATTAACTCTGATTCATGTTGCCAAAGGGAGGGGAGATGAAGTTAGCTGTTAATTCTCATTTGCACCTGGCCTCATGGAATGCATGATGGGGGAGAGGAAGATAAGGAAAGTTATCGCCCCCCAAAGCAGAGTGGCAGGGCTGCTTGAGGTTAGGCAGAGAGGATACAAAATGAGAGGCCAAAGTAGGAGTGAAAGGGCCTCCTGGAAAGGTATCCAAGGAAGAAAAAGTTTTGTCAGAGTCTCCTACCTGTTATGGCCATGGCACACAGGCAGGGGAAAGAAGCTAATTAACCCCACAATAGAGTCTTCCTGTTGGTAACAGGAGAGCCTAAATCCTAGATTTCCAAAAGTCTGAGTTTGGGGTAAGAAATAGGAACATGAATACAGAAAAGAAAGGGCTTAGGGGAATTTGGGTGAGGTAAGTGGAACAAGTAAGGAACTCTATTTCCCCAAAAGCCAAATGTTAATGTTAAGGAGGCATGAGTCAAGGTTTAGGGAAACAGCTATTTGGAAAGCATAGATCAAACTGGGAAAGGAAGGAAAGAAGTAAGTTCACCCCTCAGAACAGTGGGGCTTTGAGGCTGGAAAAAGGGGTCTTTTGGGATTATACAAAAATGTGGCTCATTACTTGCAAAGTATGTGTGAGGCCCTGCGTTCAATTCCTAAGTACTGCTAAATAAATAAATAAATAAATAAATAAATAAATAAATAAATAAATGTATGTGTTCTTGCCACCAGCCCACAATTGCCCCAGACTTCTAGGCCTGACTTCTCAAGTAAAAGAGTAGCGGCTGTGAAGCTAAACCAAAAAAAGTCACTGGTCACACAGCAGAGGGCTACAGCTGAGTGTGACTGCCTAGCCTGAGAATTTCCCCTAGTTGGGACCTTCACTCAGGTTAAGCTGGGTCTTGGCTTTAGCTCAGAAAAAAATTTCAGGACTAGTCAGAGAAAGTGAAACAAAGTCATAGTTTATTAAGTGTTAGGTAGTTAGCTTAGCTGGGATTTAGCTCAGTGGGTAGAGCGCTGCGCTGCAGTCTCTGAGGTCCCGAGTTCAATTCCCAGCACCGAAAAAATGGGAGAAAGGCCTGCAATCCACTCCCAAGGCAATCCCGAAACAGTCAGCCATTGAAAACCCTGTGAGGGTCGCTATGAGTCGGATACCGACTCGACGGCACCTAACAACAACAGTTAGCTTAGGCATTAGTTGATAATATGGAGGAAAGGGGGATTGAAAATGGCTCCTGCCACTCCACCATGATGGAGAAGCCAAATGGGTCTCTGAGGACATTGGAAGGACACTTTCAAATGGGTCCCACACCTTACCCAAGGCCCCCAACCATTTATGAAACAAACACTCTAAGCCCACATCACACTGGACAGCCAGAGGTGGGTGCCCAGGGCTGATTTTCACATTGGTTGTACCCAAATTTGAATAAAGCTAGAGGGAACATGTACCACTCTCTTCTCCCACAAGCTCACTTATTCTCTCTCCTCCCGCAAGTTCTCTCTCTCTCTCTCTCTCTCTCTCTCTCTCTCTCTCCCTCCTTCCCTCCCTTCCCCCCTCCTACTCTCTCTTTCTCTCCTTCCATAAGCTCTCTTCTTCCACTCCCCCTCCTTCTTCTACTCCACTATTCTCTCTCCAGTAATTATGTACACAACTCTCCTTTCTCTTAGGCCCATCATTTTCTGTCTATCCAAGGCACCTTTCCTTCTAAAAGCCTGTGTAACTCTCCTGTTCTCTGGCTTCTTTACTTTCCTTTGGGGAATAGAAACTTCTTGATGCTGATTCACCCAGCAAACGCACGTTTTTCCAAGTTCCAGCCTTAAGCTTCTCCAGGTGCCTCACTTTTCCCTGTAATTTTTCCTTATAGGTATACTATCTTTAATAAATCTATTCTAAACTCTGTACTATAATTTTGGTGTTGGATATAAATTCTTTTATATGGTGAATACAAAGACCAAGGTTTTGCTGCCAGATTCCTGGACCTGTGCTCCAGATCTGCCATCCCATATTCCCCATGTCTGCCCAATACCACTTGGCACCATGACCCAGATTACAAAGGCAACGTTTCTAATATCTCCCGGAGTAAAGGACCCACAGAACTCCTCAGGACAGCCTAGTCTTACTGGCTTCTGCATCCATCTTCAGCTCTCAGGAATCCTTTCCTTTTACTCCTCCTACACTTTGAACCACACTCTCTGGTGGCAATAGGTTTCCTCCTCAGTAATTGTGGAACTCTGGCCAGCCACATGTGGATAATAGGTCACACTTCCCATTCCTCCCTATCTCCCTCTATCTGGCCAAAATTTCTTAGCTTTTAAAAATGGCTGCTTTACTAAACTTTGCCTTGTGTCTAACTTCTCAGATGCTGGAATCTAAAACTCCAGCAGCCATTCTTTCTGTCTACCCAGAGAACTCTTCTCTTCACTGGAGGTCTCTCTTAGAACTCTTCAGGATATTTTAATCTTTTCTCTCTCTCTCCCTTTTCTTTGTGCTGGCCCACATGATGGCTCAGGATTCAAACTGTCTTGATGTTACTACAATAAAAAGGGTCCCCTAAAACCTGCATAGCAGGCAGCAGTAGCCCTTTCCAACCCCAGGCCTCTGCCAACGTGTGGCAGCACATAGTGTTGGGGGAAGGAAACCCAAATGCTTTCCCTGCGCTAGATTAAGCACATACCCAAGCCATTAGGCAGGGGCACACACAAGCTTGGAGCCTAGGAACCAGCACTGACAGGCTGCAATGCTGCAATGCTGCAATCCCAGAATACATGTCCCAGCAGTGACTTGCATGAAAGAAAGGGAAAGGAGAGTTCTTTTCTCTTCCTTGGGTCCCTCCCTGGGAAGCTCCTCCATTCCTACTTTAGCCTTTTGTTTTATACCTTCTCTATCTGACTTCATCCTTCACATCACACTCTTGCTTTTGAGGGGTAGTAAGGCTCCTTGTCTTTTCCTATGCACTTCTTCCGGGGTCCCTTCCTCCTGATATGTCATATGTAAGCCCTTTTCTGTGTTCCTGTTTGTATGCTTATGGCCAAGAGCCATGAGGCCGATGTAAATGGGAATTAACTAACTCCCTCACCTCTCCTCAATGTAGTATGATCCAGAATTCAAATTTTCAGGAACTAAGAGATTTAAGCTCTCATGTTGTATGGGCCAAACCATACCACTTTCTGCTATGCTGATTCTACTAGCAGGCAAACTCCACCCTATCTGCCTTAGTGGTATCAAGTGCTATAGTAACCCTGCCTGCCCCTCCCTATGCATTCTTTTGCTGTCTTTAAACTGCTTCCCTAGCTGGTGCCATCTAGCCCCTATGAGACTTTCCCTGATTCTAGATAATACAGCCTTACCTCACAAGCTTGGCCCATGCCATGCCTCTCCCCCAGGCCACAGGGCTGACATTGGAATCTCCCTCCTGGGGACCTTCTTGGGAAGTGCCAACTTGTAACAGCATCTCTTCCTGTCCCTCAGTAGAAAATGAAGCAACTTCTATAGACTCTGTCACTGTTTTCTTTTCCCTCTAGTGATAGGAAGGAGACCTCCTTGTCCATGAGGCACCCAAGATCTCAGATATTTTTCCATTTTTGGATCTATACGGGCTGGAGGAAAGAGAGATCTTTAGCCTTGAAATTCCTTTTTTGGGGGGGTAATCTCTACCCTCCAATCTTTGTTGTTGTTTTCAACATACAGAAATTACAAAAAGAGACTTTCATTTGTAGGGACATTTCCCTCACTGCTGATTAACTTTAAGATAGGGAAAGGTATCCCCTTAACTCTTACAGAACAAGCCACACCTGTTTGCCTTTTGTTTTCACTGGGTAGGTAATTAGAAGCCCATCATTAAGCCCTTTGTCTTTGAAATGTAAAATTATTTCTACCTTGTTTCTACTAAGAAAGTACCTTTAAAATACAAATTTAGGTTTTAGGATTGCTTAGTGCTATGGAGAAAGTCCTCTAATCTATGTTGTTGTTATTAGGTGCCATCGAGTCAATATCTGACTCATAGCGACCCTCATAGGGTTTTCAATGGCTGACTGTTTCGGGATTGCCTTGGGAGTGGATTGCCAGGTCCTTCTCCCATTTTTTCGGTGCTGGGAATTGAACTCGGGACCTCAGAGAATGCAGTGCAGCGCTCTACCAACTGAGCTAAATCCCAGCCCCATCTAATCTATAGTACAAATTTTTTTGTTAATTTTCTATTTTATATGTGAATATATTACTTTCATATGCCTATGTTTGTATGATACCAGCTGAGCTTAAACATCTAAAGTAACTGTTATCCCTTTTTCACTGCCTATTAGTTCATGGTTGTGATGATTGTTGGTTTAACGTAATTGTTTAAGTGTCATTTTGTCTGGTAGTCTGGCTATTGGCCTATATGTTTGCTCTAATATTGTTTTTGTTCATATGAATACAAGATAGAGACATTTTTCTGCCTTTCAGTTTAACCATCTGGGATTTTTGTCTTTTTTCTCCTGTTTCTAAGAAAAATTGGTTATTCAAGTTTACCTTGAGCCAGACCTAACTAAAAGACACAAACCTTCAAGAGTTATTTTAGTTTGTTAAAGAGAAAAAAAAATTTTTTTTTAAAACCTCTCTGCAGCTCAGGCACACCCCAGGGCCCCTACTGCAGCAGGACTGCTTTCATTCCCTCACCATTTGTGGGCTCAAATTTTTCCTCATATTGATGTATGGGAGTGTGGTATCTCTTTCTCACTTGAATTATTCTTTCCCCTACTTAATGACACCATTTACTGTTGAAATGGCTGTTTTGCCTGTACCAGGGTTTATCTATTGCCATAGGATTAAAACACTTTGATTTCTATTCCAGATCAAAAGCAATACCAGACCCAGATGATGGGTCCCTTGTTTTGAGACACCTATGTTACATAAGGTATCCAATAGATGTTAAGAGGAAATTTACAGCCTCCCCTACAGTTGCTAGCTTCCAATGTATTATAATCAAAAGGTACAACTCCTTCATTTGAGTCTTCTGTCCTTATTCAAGCTGGATCTCTCCTGACCCTTACAAACGGAAACATGTTATATTAAAGAGAGGCAATTATATTTCACGAACCAGGGATCAAACTGAGAGAAAACACATAAGAACCAGACCTTAGTCCCTACCAGCTAAAGAGTCATGAGATTTGGGTCCCAATTCTCTATAATTGGAGAAGGTGAAGCAAACTCCGAACTTTAAGTGGTCACTAGAGTCAGGCTGGGATACCCGTGCCTGATTCCCCATCTCCTGACCTTAATAGTCACCAAGAGTCAGGGTAGGTGCCTATGCCTGAATCCCAGGTTCCTGGATGAATGGTGGGGGGGATGCCTCCCATTATTATGGAACACTTTCTGCATGACCTTCTTGTATTCTCTCTTCCAGATGGGTAGTTCTCCCTTGGTTCCTAATAACTCATCTCTTAGATATAGGCATTTCCCTTTTCCACCATTATGTGACCCCAATACAGACTAGAGGACCAAAAGACTCAGCCAAGATGTGGAAGTAGTAACCATAGTACATCCTGAAACAAGTTCTTTTGTAAAAATACAGGGCACCTTTGACCATTTCCCATGTATAGGCTTCTGTGCCCTAAGAGAGAGCCCAGACCTATGCTAACAATACAGGCTCGACTCAGAAATAATGTCTAGCCAGGCAGGCAAAACTCTCTCAACTGGGAGATGCTCCTTCTTTTAAACCTTCACCTACTAAAGCAGATTTAAAACTCTTTAGTCACCTAACCTCCTG
This sequence comes from Pedetes capensis, assembly GCA_007922755.1. Lineage (NCBI taxonomy): Eukaryota > Metazoa > Chordata > Mammalia > Rodentia > Pedetidae > Pedetes > Pedetes capensis. Next base: position 23,478 of record VMDO01020074.1, on the reverse strand, counting down.
CTCTTCACTGGACAAATAAATCCATCAGCCCCATGTCCAGTGTCTCAAAAAGGAGAGCTCACAGTTAGGTATCCCAGGATTCTCTCTTTTTTCCCTTCTAGATCCTCAAGTAAACACAGGAACCATGTATGTATGTATTGTCTACATGTATCCTTATGTTCTATGGCCACATGGCATCAAATTGGCATAAAAACAAATAATTGCTCACTATTGCGGTTTTGCTTTGGGGATTTTTGATAAACATGGGTAAAATGAAAATTCAAAAGGCCCAGGGAAAGTGATTACAGGCAAAAGAACAAGCCAAATTGATAACTTCAATCCTGGTAAATACTATATTTCCGCAGGCAAGTTAAAATTTGTCCACTCAGAGAAACCTCAGGGCAAAGGAGATTCTTCAGAAGCCAAACCAGTCACTGTTGTGAAAAACAACTAGTGCACTCAAAAAGGGTTGATTTCAACAGAATCCTAAACAAAAAGGGCTTTGCCATCTCTATAAAAAGGATCCCATTTTAAGCAGCGAAGTCTTGCCCTTAAAGAGGGGACAGGCCTTCATTCAGCTCCTGTAAAACCTGCCCTCAAGGACTGAAAGCTGCCCATGGTTTTCTGGTGAGGCCAACCTCAAGCAACTACAAAAGATCATAATGGGCAACTGAATGACTCTTGACATGGCAGGTATGAATATTAACTTCCTTTCAGATACTGGAGGCTTCATCCTGTGCCTTAATCAATTACCCTGGACCCCTTTCTAAGTAAACTTATATAATAACCAGTGTTTATGAAAATGCCCAAAACCAAAAGATTCTTTTAAAAGCTATCTGGCTACCCACATAGGTAACTGGCACATTGTAAGGGACCAAAAAAACAATTCCTTTTTTACACAGGGAAATGGACCAACAGACCTAGGTGCCAAACAAAGGGCTTTGTCAAAACTTTGTAATAAAGTTCTTCTGTCTCCTGATAAGTTTGCAAGCTACACACACAGCCAACTAACTGTATATTAGTATAGACTTAAAAATGAGTCTCCATTGGATCAACTTCTTCCCAGATGGAAGAGACCCTACCAGCGCCTCTTGTTACACTCATTGCATCTGAATATTCACAGCTACAAGAATATCCTGATAATGAAATTTCTTACACCTATAAACAATTACAAGGCCTGAATTATCTTCAAACAAGAGAAAAGAACATCTGAATTTCTTTATATATGAGGATAAGTCTCATTTACAAACTCATCAGTAGTTATAATCTTGATTTAGGTTTAAATTGTTTCTTGTTTTTTTTTCTTTTAGGCACTGCTAATGTGAGCATATATGTTTGATGGTTACACCTGGTATTGTTTTCCTTTTAATCCATGGAACCCTAGATCTCTTCTTGGGATTATTCTTTTGTACTTTGCTACTCTCTCAATATATAACCATCAGTATGCTTTTACAGCCCAACAGATCTCACCTTTAAACTCAAAAGTCAAGATAATGAGCACAGCTGTCCTACAAAATCATTTACCACTGGATATTCTCACAGCTGCACAAAGGAAGCACTTGTGCCATTATCAAAATTAAATGCTATACATATATATCTCTGACAATGCTGCTAATGTCTGTTCTGCTCTGTATAACTTATAAAACCAAATCCAGAGTACGTCAGACACTACACCTCTTTCTAGTAAAATGTCCCAAAAATGGCTTTCTGGATATTCCTGGTGTAAATTGATCATACCAATAATAATTACTGTCAATTCATCTTCAAATGGTGCTATAACAATCCAGTCTAACACATTTGAGTTCCCTTGACCACCTTCCTGAGTCTGAAAGTCAGCAAGAGTGGGGACCATAGACACTGCTATGCCCCTCTTCAGCCAGAAGTAGCCAGAATGATCGGTGGCCTACTTCCCTAAATGATTTTAGGGTTCCCAACCCTTGAGAAGAGAATGTTAGGTAACTAGCTTAGGCATTAGCAGGAAATATGGAGAAAAGGGGGATTGAAAATGGCTCCTGCTATTCTGCCATGATGAAGAAGCCCCACATGCCTCTCTGAGGACATTGGAAGGACATTCTCAGATTGGCCCCACACTCTTCCCAAGCCCTTGAGCTATTTAAAAAACACAGACCCTAGGGCCATATTATACTGGCACCAAAAGCTGGGCACACAGGGCTGATGTCACACTGTGCATGCCCTAGTTTGAATAAAACTAGAGGGAACATGCACCTACTCTCTCTTCTCCCACAAGCTGTCTCTATATTCTTCCACAATCTCTCTCTTCTTCCACTCCTCCCCCTTTCTCCTCTCTATTCTTCTCTCTCCAGTTACCATGTTCATGTCTCTTCGTTCTTCTGGCTTACTGTCTTCTCTTTCTATTCAAGGCAACTTTCCCTCTAAAAGCCTGTTTAACCCTCCTGTTCTCTGGCTTCTTTACCTTTTGGGAAGAATAGAAACTTCTTTATCCTGACTCATCCAGGGAATGCAGGGTTTTTCAAGTTCTAGGCTTACCTAAGTTTTTCCAGGTCTCTTAGTTTTCCCTGTAATTATTCCTTAAAGGTGTACTATCTTTAATAAACCTAAACTCTCTACTGTAACTTTTGTGTTGCATATAAATTCTTTTATATGCCATATATTAAGGACTGAGGTTTTCCTGCCAGATTCCCACACCCATGCTCTGGACCCACCTACCCACACTTCCCCTGCTCCCATGATAAATATTAAGTACACACTTTAGAATACATGAGGGCACTCAGGAAGAGACAGAGATAGACATCCAAGATGCAGACATGGACTTACCAAGGAAGCAAAGAAGCAGCAGTAGAAAAAGGGCCACAGTGTGTGTCCTTTCACTTTTATTTAACCTAGGGCATGGCCTGCGTGATGTCAGTCCCAGGTGTCCAGCTCTAGGAGCCTAGTGTGATGTGAGACTCAAGCTCCATCTAGAGAGACCTCTGTCATTGGCTGGGGAGATGCCAATAAGATCAAAAGAAGAAATTCCATTACTTAGGGTTTTCTCATGGAGGACCTTCCCTTTAGTAAAATGAGATTATAGGGTACATTGTATAGTTTCAAGAAGAGTGTTGAGGGAGTTGCCTAGGCATGTCTCAAAGAAGCACAGAATTACAGAGGGGAAAGCAAGGTCAGACTTGCAATTTATAGACATTTTGACCCCAAGCATGGCTTATTACTATTTTAACATTTTCATTATTTAAAATGTCTCCTCCAAATAACATCTCTATGCAGGCAGCCCTTACAGCAGTTTTCTTGGTAGATGTGTCAAAGTTCCTGATTCTCAGCTAGTGAGACTCAAACCAGATCCTGATGTAACAGAGCTTTCCCTTTCCATGTCCCCCAAATTTCCCTGTCTTTATATCCTGCCTCAGGAAGTCACTTTTTTAAAGTACAAGGGACGAAAAGATAACCAATAGTCCAGAGAATAAAATTCTTTCTCTTCAATTAGGAATGTTGTATATGAAGAAGAAAGTTCTTAAAGCTTCTTGACAATATAGGAAGCCAAGAGTATATTTATATTTTACAAAAACATGTACAGAAATTATTGTTCTTATAATCTTCGATGTCTAGGATGCTTAGATATATACTAGTACACAATTGTAGCATGTAAACTTCTTAGTTTAAGTGTTTTTATGACCAGCAGTGAGAGTTTAAATGTTTTTATCACCTCCTACTGCCTAAGCCTGAAGAATCAACTTTCTTGGGACCTCCACTCAGGTGAAAGCTGGGCCCTTGGCTCTGTTGCAATAAAAAAAAATTAGGACAAGTCAGTAGGAGAGTTTGAACTTTATTAATAAAGGAAAGGGGTGGTAGATAGTTCAGAGTGAAGTGTGGCACATATAAAGGAAGAGAGACCTAAAAAAGTATCACAGTACACATCCAAGACATGGACGTGGGCTTCTTAAGAGGGAGAAGAACACATACATATGTGACCCCTCTAGTTTTATTTACTCTAGGGCACATGACAGACATGTGACATCAATACTGGGTGCCCAGCTCTGGGAGCCTGTGTGACATGAGCCTTTACCCACTCCCTCCTTCGTGAGAAACTTCCCCCTGTGCAAATGAGACTGGGAGGAAGCTTTACAAGGTACTTTGCTCTAGGAGAGTGCCACTAAGGCAGAAGCATTGGTCACAATAGATAAAAGGACAAAAGAAGAAGTTCCATCCTTTAGGGTTTAAAGTAGAAATATTTTGGTTCAGAAAAACTTCCCTTTTGTAAGATGAGATTAGAAGGTGGTCCAAGAGGTGCATTGTACAGGTTTATAGATAAGAAAAGAGTCACAGGGGAGCTGCCTGGGCATGTCCTAACAGCAAACAAAGCCCATAATCCCATTTGTGAGGTTCTCAAAGAGGCACTGGAGTCATAGAGGAGAAAGTACAGTTAAACTCAAAGGTCACATACATTTTAGCTCCAAGTATCGCTATTTTAACATTTTCATTTAAAATAAAATGATGTCTCTATGCAGAAAGTTTTCACAGCAGCTCTCTTAGTAGTTGTGTTTAGAGACCTTGATTTTCAGCCACTGAGACTTAAACCAGATCCTGGAATGAGAGTCCTTTCCTTCTAATGTCCCCCAAATTTTCCCTGTCTTTCTACTCTGCTTCATTTTGATTCGTCTTTTTTTTTTTTTCCAGCATGAGGAAGTAAGAGTGTGAAGTTAACTTCCTACCATAAATAACTAGAAAAATGGGCACAATGTGGGAAACATATATTTTGGTGTTAGGTAGTTATCTTAGGCATTAACAGGCAAAATGGAGAAAAGGGGCATTGAAAATGGCTCCTGCTATATGGCCATGATGAATGAAGCCATGTGGGAGATAAAGCTCTAAGGACATTGGATCCACCTATACACCCCACACCCTAATCCAAGCCATTGATCCACTTACAAAACAAAGTCCCTAAGCCTATGTCACATTGTTATACTAGTCATCCAGAGCTTGGCCTCCGTCACACTGGGCATGCCCTAGTTTGGACAAAACTAGAGGGAACTTGTGTCCACACTCTCTTCCACTTTCTCTTCCTCTTCCTTTCTCTCTGCTCCTCACCCTCCATTATCCTCTCTTCAGTGACCACGTGGATGCTTCTCTTTTCTCTTGGGCCTGCCATATTCTCTATCTATCCAAGGCACTTTTCTTTCTAAAAGCCTGCTTAATCCTCCAGTTCTTTGGCTTTTATTTTAAGGCTTCCTCTTGGGAATTTGTTGTTGTTAGGTGCCATCGAGTCGGTACCTGACTCATAGTGACCCTGTGTACAATCAGTGCTTCTTTGCTGTTCACAGGGTTTTCGATGGCAGATTGATTTTTGGGAGTGGGTTGCCGGTCCATCTCCCAAGCCTACAGCACCTGGTGTTCCCAGGCGGTCTCCCATCCAACAACTAACCAGGCTCAACCCTGCTTAGCTTCCAAGATCTGATGGGATCAGATGCCATAGGGCTAAGGCTGCAGGCCCTCTTGGGTATAGAAATACCCTTATGTCAATTTACATTGAGGACACAGTTTTTTCCAAGTTCCTTTGCAGTTCTACCTTCTCCAGGTGCCTCAGTTTTCCCAGAATCATTCCTTAAAGATGTACTATCTTTTAACAAACCTTTCCTATTATTAGAACAGTGGATGCTGTGCTCAACAAACTCAACTCACCCACCGCAGGCACTCGTATCAGAGATCTTTATTTGGTCATGACCGGAGAGAAAGCAGGAACCGAGAGAGAGAGAAAGCCAAGGATGAGCAAGGATTATATAGGGCCCAGTGATGTGGGGTCCTGGTATGTTTTGTGGCCAATCAGGGAGGGCCCCTTATTGGCTCCTAGCGAGGTCGGGGCATGGCCAAGATTTAGGTTTCTTTTCCCTGGTGGTGTGGTCGGTTCATCTCTCTCTCCATATCTATCTCCTGTACTCTCTACTATAACTTCTGTGACAGGTACAAATTCTTTTACATGCCTAATACAAAGGCTGGGGCTGGGATTTAGATCAGTTGGTAGAGCACTGTGCTGCAGTCTCTGATGGTCCCAAGTTCAATGCTCAGCACCACAAAAATGGGAGAAGGACCTGGCAATCCATTCCCAAGGCAATCCCAAAACAGCTAGCCATTGAAAACCCTATGAGGGTCACTATGAGTCGGACACCAACTCAATGGCACCTAACAACAACAACAATACAAAGGCCAACGTTTTGCTATCACAATCCCAGACCTATGCTCCAGACCACCTACCCATGCTCCCCACATCTCCCTGGTAACACAGACACTAAACAAAAGTTATCAATGGACTTTGGTCCTTAGGAAAAGATAAATAAAAAGAGATTTGCCCTACACTGCCTAGGCTTTTTATTTCCTGGGACAAGTTCAATTCTTGGACTGTGAGACAAGAAAAATTTGACAAGTGTGTTAGATCATGTGCTGCTGTGGCAAAATACCTGGCTAAAACAAATTATGGGGGGAATGACTTATTGGAGCTGATGGCTAGCAGATTTCAGTCCATGGAGGCAACAGTGCCTATGACATAGAGCCTCACATCTTGGTGATTAGGACAAGAGAGAGCTACCAGAGCCAGGGGTCAAGTAAGACCTCCAAAGGCCTGCCCCCAGTGATATGCTTCTGCAAAGTTGGATCCCATCTCCCAAAGCCCCCCCAAACAGTGCCAACACTTGGGAGCCAAGTGTTCAAACACATGATCTTTGGGGGATATTTTGGATTCAAACCTAACAACCACCTTCCTAAATTAAGGATACAGAAATTAGATTTCAGGCAATTAGAAAATGTCAGCATACCCAAGAAAACAGAGCTACATTGAGAAAGAACTCTAGAACTTTGCACACGAGATTCCTCATGTTTTGAAAAAATACCACCTTGCAAATACATGTGATAAGAGCCTTTGAAGATCTGGACAGCATGGCACACATCTGTGATCCCTTCTCTTCAGGTGACTGTGGCAAAAGGATTGCAGCTTTGAGGTCAGAGGTAGCCTGGCCAACTGAGGGAGACCCTGTCTCAAAAAATAGAAAAGGGGGCTAGAGATGTGGCCCAGTGGTAGAGCTCCTACCTAGCATGCACAAGGCCCTGGGTTCAACCCTCAAGTACTGAAGAAAAAAAAAAATGCTGGAAAAGAACAATTCTGGAAAAAGGAACAATTACTAGAAATCTGTAGAATGAACAATCCCCAAGTTTCCACATGAACTATTAGAGTTTCTTCCAGCAAAATGAGAAACTTCATTGAGTACATTATGTAGAGACCCCAAAATAGATATACCTTAGAAACAAGACTAAATTAGCCCACCCCAAACACTTTAAAATAATCTAAAAGGGTCAAACTAACCTTCCAGTAACTTACCCATCGCTCAAAAACAGAAAACGTTTTTAAAGGAATGCAACATTTGTCCCTGACACTGTTCCATGCGTGGCACTATGTCAGTGCCTCTCTGTGATTCATAGGGTTTTCAATGGCTGATTGTTTTGGGAGTGGGCTGCCATATCCTTCTTCCATTTTTGTGGTGCTAGGGATCGAACCCAAGGTCTCAGAGAGTGCAGAACAGCACTCTACAAACGGAGCTAAACCCCAGCCCAAAACATTTAGCTCTACGCAATATAAAATTCACAACACCCAGCATAAAATCAAAATTTACTATATATACAAAGAAACCTACTGGCATTTTATAACCAGTAGAAAAATTATTTGATAGAAATAGACTCATAAGTGAGATGATATAATTAACAGACTAGGACACTAAAACATCCATCATCAGCATGAAATGCATAATCAAGATAAGAAGGAAACACATATAATTAGGGAAGAAATAGAGGATATAAAAAACACCTAAATGGAACAACTAGAAATAAAAATAAAATAAAAGTCTTCAATGAAAAATACACTGATGGCATTAGCAATAGAGCAGACATTGTAGAAGACAAGATTAGTGAACCTGAAAGCATAGTAAGTTTTTTGAAGCACAGCGAAAAGTACACAGAGAAAAAAGTCTGGGAAAAAACAGAGTACCAGTAAACTGTGGGAAATATCAGGAAGATAATGTGTGTATAATTGAATTATAAAAAGAAGAAGACAGAAGAAGGCAGAAAAAATTATTTAAGAAAATTTTGGCCAAAATTTTTTCGATCTCCGTATAAATCAAAACCTATGGATCTAAAATCAATGAACAGCAAACAGAATAAATATGAAGAAAACCACACTGAGTCACATCAGAACCAAATCTCTGAAAACAGTGGCAAAGAGAAAGTCTAAAACACACCTTGAGAAAAAGACAAAAATAAGAATGACCTCAGATTTTTCCTTAGTACTATAGTTTGGACCTTGAATGTCCTCCAAAGACCTTTGTATTAAAGGCTTGGTCTTTAACCTGAGGTGCTACTGGGAGGTGGTGGAACTTTTAGGAGGTGGGGCCTAATGGAAGAAAGTTAGGCCACTAGGGGAATGCCCTTTAAAAAGATATTGGGACCCTGACCCCTTTCTCTTTCTCCCCCTTGGTTTTCTGGCTGCTATGAAATGAATAGCCTCCTCTCCCTGGTATTTCTGCCATGATGTCCTGTGTTGCCTCAGACCCGCAGGCAATGGGGCCAAATAACTATGGACTGAAACTTCTGAAATCATGAGCCAAAGTAAATCCTTTTTTACAAGTTGATGATTTCAGGTATTTTGTTATGGAGACAGAAAGTTGATTAACACATCAGACATTCTGCAAACCAGAAAACATTGCATCAACATTTTTCAAGCAATTAAAGATAAACACTGTCAACTGAAGTTTCTATAATCAGTGAAAATATTTTTCAAAAATGAAAACAAAATGAAGTTTTCAGAAAACAAAAACAGAGAGTTCATCACCTGTGGAAAAGTTCTTGCTATATACATGAACTGGGGCTGGGATTTAGCTCAGTTGGTAGAGCGGCACTCTGCAGTCTCTGAGGCCGCAAGTTTGATTCTCAGCACCGCAAAAATGGGAGAAGGGCATGGCAACCCACTCCCAAGGCAATCCCAAAACAATCTGCCATTGAAAACCCTATGAGGATCGCTATGAGTCGGACACAACTCCACGACACCTAACAACAACAACAACATATACATGAACTTCTTTGTATAATACCATTTGAAGGTAAAATGTGATAAGGATAAATGCTGCTGTGGCAAAATACCTGGCTAAGGGTATTCTGTTGTACACCCTTTCAAGACCACTAAAAACAAAAGAAAAGATGGTATATTTAATAAGCCGATAGTGGAAATAAAATAGAATCATAAGAGTGCTAAATAATCCAAACAAAGGCAGAAAAAGAGGAGAAAATAAAGTACAAGTGGGATAAATAAACACAGGTAACAAGTTCATAGAGTTAGATTCAACAATGTAATTAAATTTAAATGGTCTAAAAACATCAGATATGAACCCGAGAGTTTAGATTGGATTAAAAAACAGATCTTAATACAGATATCTATAAGAAAACTACTTTAAATATAAAGATACACATAAGTTAAAGGCAAAAATACAGCAAAAGATAAATCATAAAAACATTAATCAAAAGAAACCTGGAGTGGTTATATTAATATCAAAGTATACATTGCAGGAAAGACTAATTCTAGAAATAGGTAGGGGTATTTCATAATGATTAAGTGTTCAAATCATTATAAAGACTCAATAGGGCTAATGACTATGTATCTAAAATTAGAGCTTTAAAGTATGTGAGCTAGAAACTGATAGAACTAAAAGAGAAATAATGATCAACCAGGTTTATCTAAGAAAAAATGAAAACAGAGTAGTTCTAGTGGGGAGGAGTGGAGGTTGAGGAAGAGGGCAAGGGGAGGAGAAACGGTGTGGGAGGATAGAGAGAAGGTAATCTCAAAATAGATGATACAATAATACATATACATGTGGGGAAAAGGGAATATAACCCAAAAATACATTTTTTACTATATATTAATCAAAAGATTCTGTGAAATATGTAAGTTGATAAAAGAGTAAGCAAAAGTGATGCCATAGTTACATAATGGAAATTGCATAAGCTTTATTACTCGGAACCAAATCATTTATCAATAAATGGGATATATATTTTAAATAAAGAACTGAAAGAGAAATAAGCAAATCCACAATTCTATTGGATATTTTAGTAATTAGTGAATAAAACAAGTAAACAAAATATCAAAAAAGCTATGGAGAACTCTATTTAAAACTTGACTCAATTGACATTTATGTGCTACTCCATCCAAACTCCAGAGAATATACACTCTTTTCAGATGCACATAGAACAATTACCAAGAGATAACACTTTCTAGGTCATGACAGAGGCTTAATTTTTTTAAAAAAGATTGAAATCATGGTTTATATTTTTTGACTACAAAGCATTAAAACAGGAATCAGTAACAAAATGACAGCTGGAAACTTATTTGGAACTAAAACAACTTGTAAATAATATGTCAAAGAAGAAATCACAATGGAAAGTAGAAAATATTTTGAATGAAATAGAAATAAAAACAACATAACAAAATGTGTGCAATATAGTTAAGGCACTGTTAGGACTGTTTATAGGTCCAGACAATGCACTCCAAGCCCTTTCCCTTTCCCTAGACAACCAACCAGCAATTATGAGATTACAGCTCCTTCATCAACTTGAGCCCTTGATGGACCCTAAATTTCCCTTCTGAGCCACAGTAGAGATGAACCAGAAACAAATCCTGTTGTTAGAAGCCCCAAGATTTTAGGATTACTTATTGTCACTACATAATTTTACTTTTCCAGAATGATAAAAAAAAAAAAATGTTGATACCTAGAATTTCTGGGGCATCCATGCTGTGAGGAAGCCCAAGTGAGCTACTTCCAGCTATTGGATTGACTGTGCCATCTGACCACATAGTTCAGCCATTGTAGCCAAAGCACAGAACATATGAATGAAGAAGCCGACTCAAAAGCGTATCATCTGTCCCAGCTGTTTACCAGCACCCGACCATTTGTGCCAGCCCAGCCAAGGCTCCAGACAATATGAAATAGAAGAGAAGCCTGTGGTGCTTTTTCTGAATTTTTGACCATGAAAAGAGTAAAAAAAAAAAAACATTTTTTATTCACACCACTGTTCTTTAAGGTGATTTGTTAGATAATAATAGGAGTTATGGCTGAATTATGTCCCTTCCAAACTCATAAGTTGAAACTCTAATTTCCAGTATCTCTACATGTAATTATTTGGAGACAGAGCATTTAAGAGATATCTAAATTAAAATGAGCCTGCAGCCATAGGACTGTGGCATCAGATCTCTGAAGCTAAGCAGGGTCGGGCCTGGTTTAGTACTTGGATGGGAGACCACCTGGGAACACCAGGCACTGAAGGCTTGGGAGACGGACCCAACAACCCACTTCCAAAAATCAGTCCTTGATTGAAAACCCTATGAATAGCAGAGAAACACTAGCAATAGTGTTTCACTTGTTGTATATAGGTAGGGTAGCTATGAGTCTGACACCAACTCCACGGCACCTAACAACAACAAGTTAAAATGCGGTGCTGCAAGCTTGGGAGAATGACCTGGTAGCCCACTCTCAAAAAACAGTCAGCTATTGAAAACCTTATGGATATCAAAAAAAAACTGACAATAGTGTGGGGCATGGCACAGTGTTGGGTAGTGTTTCATCTGTTGTACATAGGGTCACTATGAGTTGGTCCCAACTCAGTGGCACCTAATAACAACAACAACGTTAAAATGAGGGCATTAGGGTGGGCCCTAATCCGATCTGACTGGTCCTTTTAGGAAGAGGAGATTAGGATGCAGTGCACACAGAAGAAAGAGTATAAGGACATAGCTTCCAGCCAAGGAAAGAGGCCTCCAAAGGAACCAAACCTACAAGTTCTTTGACTTCTAGACTCCAAACTGAGAAATAAGCTTCTGTTGTTTAAGCCACTCAGCCTTTGTCAGTTTGTTTAGGCCCTTCTAGCTAACTAATACAATAGATAACTGGAAGGCCTGCCAAATTCAAGAAAATCTTACTTCCCCTATTTCCACTTGACTCCAATAAGTGCACTGAATAGGCTTCCAGCTGCTTTTCTTTTCCCCTAAGTGACCCTCATCCTCAACATTTACCTAAAATCTAAGCTGGAGCCACATGTGGTAGCACATGATTGTGATCCCAGTATTTGGGAGGCTGAGGCAGGAGGATCACAAGTTTGAGGCCAGCCTGGGCAACTTAGTGAGACCATGTCTCAAAATAAAATTTTAAAAAGGACTGAGAATGTAGCTCAGTGGTAGAGTACTTGTCTAGCATGCATGAGGCCTTGTACTGCAAAGAAAAAAAATCTAAGCATAGACAATGGAATCCTCCCACACAGAAATTGGTTTTGGGATTCTGGGAGAACTAGAGAGTCTCCTAAGGGTAGAAAGACCCTGTCTGCAGAGGCAGGTTCATACAGCAGACACCCAGAAACACGCAGATATAAGAGAAATTCTAAATTCTAAATTCTAAAAAGGTTTAGAAAATTCTAAAAGGTCTAAAAGGTCTAGAAAATTCTAAAGGTCTAAAGGTCTAAAAGGTCTAAAAGGTCTAGAAAATTCTAAAAAGGTCTAAATTCTAAAAAGAAATTCTAAAAAGGTTTCCTTTTTCTAAAGTAATAGAACTTTCTCGCAGGCCAGCTATATTGCATCTGGGAGGTAGCCTACCATTCTTATCATAAACTCTTAATGTTAATTAAATTAGTTCATGTGGGCAACAAAAAGGTTCTAAACAACCCAAGTGCTAGTTTGGATCCACAATAGTATCTGTGGGATAAGGGTCCAGATAGAAAAATGTAAGAGGAACCCTTACCTCAGCTCTCACTCCTAACATACTTGGAAATAAGTGGAGAGACCTTTGGTGGGGCCACAAGGTCTGGGGTCAAGATGAGTCAGGAAAATTTGAGTTATTACTATAAAGGTGACCTCATTTATACTCACAGCCTGGGGAAATCTGAGTTACAGAGAGATAAATCACAAAGAATTACAGAAACCTGTGACAATAGTGCCAGGCAGGCCAAAACCCAGGATGAGCCGGGTTTTTTTTAAAGTGCTAGGGAGAGAGGGGTGAGGGTGGGAACTTCAGGAAGAAGCACAAGACAAATTGTATTTTCTGCCAGTGTATGATGAAATGACTAGCCAGCATGAAAAATCAATCAAAAAGTTTTTCAGGAAGATGCTTCATGGACCAAAAAGAAAGCTCAGAAAAGGCCTCTGACCAGCTGCTAGTAAGAGGGGGAAAGGAGGCAGGCCCTGAGTGGTCTCAGTTTGTCAAACCTGACTTAAGCCTGTTCCTCTGGCAGGTTTAGAACCCGCGATGGATCAGCTCTGCAATAGAATGAAAAGGAGAAATGCTAGAACACCAAGTAAGGGGCAGACGCACCACCCCGCAAATGACTCTGAAGCTTCTTGTGCCTGTACAATGGCACAAATATCCCAATAGTTGTTAGATGCCATTGAGTTGTGTCCGACTCATAGGGTTTTCAATGGCTGATTGTTTGGGGATTGCCTCAGGGATGGGTTGCCATGTCCTTCTCCCATTTTTGCAGTGCTGGGATTCAAACCCAGGACCTCAGAGATTGCAGAGTGGCACTCTACCAACTGAGCTAAATCCCAGCCCATATCCCAAGAGAGAAGTAGACCTATTACGAGAGGCACTTGTGCCCTGGTAAAGAGCTATACACATCCTGAGTGCAACAATCCACCTGGCATACACAATTATTGTTCCTGAACACTCGCATCCTAGAAAGGATGATATTTCCCTGTACCCTGCTGTCAGGCCAGTCCATGAGGTTTCTTCTGGCTAATGAAGTGTAAGCAGAAGTGGCATGTGTCATTTCCAGACAGTTGCTTTTAGACCCAGTTTGTGGTTTGCCATTTCTCCTTTTTCTCAACAATAAGACTGATTATGTTCCAGACAGAGGCTGATCTGTCAGCCTGTGTCCAAGAATGAAAGGACTATGAGCAGAGCTATCACGATTTGTGATGAACACGAACCACAGTAAGAAATAAAGTTTTGTGTTAAAGTCATTGTGATTTAGGAAGTTATGACACAAACGTATTATAACAAACCACTCTTGTGATAACTAACTCATTCCTGAGATGATAGCATTAATCCACTCATGAGGTCTCTCCCTAATCACTTCTTAAAAGTCCTACCTCTTAACCCTGCTGCACTGGGGATTGTTCTCTACACATGATTCTAGAGAACACATTCAAACCATGGTAAATGCGTCTTATAAAAGGACCACAGAAACAGAAAAATAGAAAAAAAAACAAAAACTGGTTAACATCATGTTACTTTAAGTTACTTTTTTGTATGGGTTAAAGCAGGAGAGGAGAGGCTAAGGCATTTATAATTCTCATTTACATAGACTAGAATCTTCTGATTTCAGGGTAAATTGATCAGTTTTGATGTCTCTCTGCTTCTTTAAAGTTTGTTTGATTACATGGCATTTAGTATAAGTGGGTCCATTTTATTTTGATCTGGTCGGTTAGGGTCTAGTGTAAGACCTCAGTCCAAAACAATGGCCTCTCATAATTTTAGTTTAACAGGGACAAGGGCCCTTTCTGACCAGATACAAATTTCCATCCATGTGCTTGCCTACTGTATCCTGACGGTTCCAAATCAGAGTCCCCTCCAAATTCACCACCCACTTGTGAAGACATCAGTACCATCTTGGAAATCTTCTGCCTTCCCCCTGCTTGCTAGACTTTTGCCTGCAACAAAGCTGAAACTGTTGAGACTCCAGGTAATCATTCTTTATGTGCCAACCTACCACTCTGCACTTGTCTCAGCATTTAGCCAATCTCCCCTGTATTGGTGCTGCCTGAGAATAACCTGCTTAATCAACTCTTCTGCTACAAAGCTATGCCCATCGCTAATCTGAGTGACTGATGGCACAAATGAAACAGGGACTCAGCTTTCAAAATGATCTCAACTAGTTTTCATGGGTGATGCAAACTAACAGCAAGGAACCCATCAGTACGTTTTGTAGGCACACTCAAAAATAGAAAGGCATGACTCCAGGATGGGGAAAATCCAATTTGTCTGAGATACTGAGCCA
Source organism: Pedetes capensis (assembly GCA_007922755.1). Lineage (NCBI taxonomy): Eukaryota > Metazoa > Chordata > Mammalia > Rodentia > Pedetidae > Pedetes > Pedetes capensis. Next base: position 8,457 of record VMDO01020074.1, on the reverse strand, counting down.
GGGGTATGGTCTAGAATCAACAGTGTATTATAGATGCTAAAACAATTTCAAAAGAAAGGAGACTGTCACTCCCTTTAAATTGTTTTTGTCTATCTATGTCTGGAGGCCCCCACACATCAGTTAGCGTGTCATGCTATGGGGGCTTGCATGTTGCTGTGATGCTGAAAGCTATGCCACCAGTATTTCAGATACTCATGGTGGACAGGTTTCAAGTGAACTTCTGGACTAAGACACACTAGGGAGAAGGACCTGACAGCCTACTCCCATTGAAAACCATATGAATAGCAGGAAAGCACTGTCATATATAGTGCCAGAACATGAGCCTCCTGGCTGGAAGGCATTTGAGAAATAACTGGGGAAGAACTGACTCCTCAAATTAGAGTCAATCTTTT
>VMDO01020073.1:0-38302 GCA_007922755.1 Pedetes capensis | reverse complement strand
TGATTTCTTTATGTTTTTATGTAATGTATTTGATTTTTATCCCAATCATTTTGAATTGCTATAATACACAATAAGAATAACTTGGTTGACAGCTAAGGAATATATTTGAAGCAATATTATATGCATAAATATAACTGAAAATGGAAGGAAGAATCAGTACTAAAAAACAGAACCTGTCAAACAATTCTCTATAACAATTCCAATCAAGTACAGTTCCCCAAATATTCCATTTGAAGAATTCTTTTCTATTATAAAACATTCAAATAAAATAATAAATAGAATTCCAGGTACCCTTCATGACATTTTTATTCATGATAATTTTATCATTTCTTTATGCTATTTCAAATGTCATTACCATAATCCCTTTAATAGTTTTGCTTTTAGCTTTTTATAATATCTTAGTATACTAAATGAAGAACATTTCATAAACATTTTCCACTTCATGATTAGATGAGAAATTGAATTTCAAACACATTCTCATGATGTGTTCATATGTTTTCCAGTTTTAAATTTTATTAAGTCTTAAACTTTCTTGTCTTTTAGAAGGGCATTTTGAATGACAATTTTTTAAAACATATCTCAACATGAATTTTCTTCTAAAACTGGATGATATTATTATTGCTGCACTTCAAGCTTTGATTTGTCACTCTTCTTTTTCCTAAAAGGTCTTGAAATGATTTGGTCCATTTTTACCTATTGTATGAAGAACTTACTCTTTTAATTGATCATTGTTCACCTGATTCCTCCACTTCATTAATATTCAGTTTCTCTGATTTCATGTCTCTATATAATCTGTTTTCCCTCTCTTATGTTTTTAGAAAGACATAAGACAATTCATTTTTGTGGCTTTATCCAGTGAAATATTTAGGTTAATACATATTATCAGAGAATTATCATTAAAACTATTTACCAGCAATCCTGATATAGCCTGCAACTGTACCACTGTAGTCTCAGATCCCATCAGATCTCAGAAGTTAAGTAGGGTAAGGCATGGTTAGTACTTGGATGTGAGACAGCTTGGGAACACCAGGTGCTGTAGCCTTGGGAGAAGGCCCATCTTCCTACTCCCCCAAAAACAACCATCCATCAAAACCCTATGACTAACAGAGAAGCACTAACAATACTGTTTTGCCTGTTGTAATTAGGGTTGCTATGAGTGGTACTGATTTCATAGCACCTAAAACCACCAACAATAATCTTTGAACAACTGATCATTTCAATTTTAAAAATACAAAACACAAGTGTAATACATTCTTTTCTTTTCTATTAGAAGATTTTTGTCTACTGATTTGGCAAAATTAGTATATTAAATACAATTAAAAAGGATTTTGATGTCTCTATAATGATGTAACCCACACATGTCTGTCACTTTGCCGCACTGTGGGGGCTTGTGTGTTGCACTGAGGCCAAAAGATACGCTACTGGTATCTCAGATACCAGCAGAGTCACCCAGGGTGGAAAGATTTCAGTTGAGGTTCCAGACTAAGACAGACTAGGGAGTAGGACCTTGAGAACCACTCCAGACACAACTAGCCATTGAAAACACTATGAATAGCAAAGAAACACTGTCATATATATTGCTGGAAAATGAGACCTTCGGGATGGAAGGCACTCAAAAGACAACTGGGGAAGAGTTGCCTACTCAAAGGAGTTTCTCCCTTGATGACAGAAATGGAGTAAAGCCCCAGGGACTACCATTTGCTGGTGTGGTATGACTCAAAATGAGTAGAAACAACTATAAACATCCATTAACAATTGAAATGTGGAATGCACATAGTATGAATCTAGGAAAATTAGAAATGATTAAAAGAGAAATGGAGCACATAAACATTGACATTCTAGGCATCAGTGAGCTAAAATGGATGGTCATGGGCTATGTTGAGTCAGATAATCATATGGTCTACTATGCTGGGAATGACAAACTAAAGAAAAATGGGGCTGCATTCATCATGAAAAAAGACATCTCAAGATCTGTCCTGAAATGCAATGCTGTCAGTGACAGAATAATATCCATATGCCTACAAGGAAGGCCAGTTAATATGACTATTATTCAAATTTATGCACCCAACACTAAAGCCACAAATGAAGGAAAGGATATTTTCTATCATCTTCTGCAATCTGAAATAGATCAAACATGCAATCAGGATGTACTGATAAATACGGAGGACTGGAATTCAAAGGTTGGAAACAAAGAAGAAGGCACAGTAGTTGGAAAATATGTCCTTGGTGACAGAAACAAAGCTGGAGATTGCATGACAGAATTTTGTCAGACCAATCACCTGTTCATTGCAAGTACGTATTCTCACCAACATAAATGATGACTATACGCATGGACTTCACCAGACCAGAGGGAACATACAGAAACCAAATTGACTACACATGTGGAAATAAACAATGGGAAACTCAATATCAAATGTCAGAACAAGACCAGATGCTGACTGTGGATCAGACCATCAACTTCTCATATGCAAGTTCAAACTGAAACTGAAGAAAATTGGAACTAGTGTACAAGAGCCAAGGCATGACCTTGAGTATATCCCACCCAAGTTCAGAAACTACCTCAAGAACAGGTTTAATACATTAGGCACAAATGGTAGGAGACCAGACAAATTGTGACAGGACATAAAAGATATCATTCATGAAGAAAGAAAAAGGTTATTAGAAAGAGAGGAAAAAAGAAAAGACCAAATTACATGTCAAAAGACACCCTGGAACTTGCCTTGAATATTGAGTAGCTAAATAGCCCTGCGGCATCCGATCCCGTCAGATCTCAGAAGCTAAGCAGGTCGGGCCTGGTTAGTACCTGGATTGGAGACCGCCTGGGAACACCAGAAGCTATAGGCTTGGGAGAAGGACCTGGCAACCCCCTCCCAAAAATCAGTCTGCCATTGAAAATCTATGAACAGCAGAGAAGCACTGACAATAGTGTTTCCCCTGTTGTACAGAGGGTCGCTATGAGTCAGATACCGACTTGATGGCACCTAACAATGACAACAAAGTAAAAGGAAAACATGATGAAGTTAATGAACTAAACAGATTTTAAAAGGCAGCTCGAGAAGACTATATATATATATTATATATATATATATATATATATATATATATATATATATATATATATATTATAACGACATGTGCAAAGGGCTGGAAACAGGAAACCGAAAGGGAAGAACACACTCTGTGTCTCTAAAGCTTAAGGAAGTAAAGAAAAAATTCAAGCTTCAAGTGTCAATAGTGAAATATTCTACAGGGAAAATACTAAATGAAAAAGAAAACATCAAAATAAAAGGAAGGAATACACAGAGTCATTATCAAAAAAAGAATTGGTAGATGAACAACCATTTCAAGAGGTTGAATATGAAGAGGAATCAATGGTATTGAAGGACAAAGTGGAAGCCGCCTTGAAAGAACTGGTGAAACACAAGGCTCCAGGAATTGATGAGATACCAAGAGAGATGTTTCAACAAACAGATGTAGCACTGGAGGTGTTAACATGTTTATGCCAATAGATTTGGAAAATAGCCACCTGGCCTACTGACTAGAAGAGATCTACATTTGTGCCTATTACCAAAAAGGGGGATCCAACTGATTGTGGAAACTATTGGACAATATCGTTAATATCAAACACAGGGAATATTTTACCAAAGGTCATTCAAAAGAAACACCAGCAAAATACAGAGGGAATTATCAGAAAATCAAGGGGGATTCAGAAGAGGGCAGGGAACCAGGAACATCATTGCTGATGTTGGGTGGATATTATCCAAAAGCAGAAAATATCAGAAAGTTGTCTATCTATGTTTTATTGACTATGCAAAGGCATTTGACTGGATCATAACAAATTATGGATAACACTTTGGAAAATGGGAGTACCAGAGGACCTAATTGTACTTATGAGGAATCTGTACATGAACCAGGAGGCACTTGTTCCAATAGAACAAGGAAACACTGCCTGGTTTATAGTTGAGAAAGGTGTGCATCGGAGCTGTAATACTTTCACCATATCTCTTTAATTTATATGCTGAGCAAATAATCTGAGATGCTGGATTTTATGAGGAAGATCATGGCATCAAGATTGGAGGAAGACTCATTAACAACCTGTGTTATGCAGATGACACAACTCTGTTTGCTTAAAGTGAGGAGTAAAACATTTACTGATGAAGTTCAAAGATCGTAGCCTTCAATATGGGTTACGACTAAACATCAACAAAACAAAAATCCTTACGACTGGGTCAACGTGCAACTTCACAACAAATGGAGAAAAGACTGAGGTTGTCCAAGATTTTGCTTTGCTTGGCTCTATCATCAACACCTGTGGAAGCAGCAGTCAAGAAATCCAAAGATGCTTTGCTTTGGAAAAGCTGTGGCAAAAGATCTGTTTAGAGTATTGAAAAGTAAAGAGGTCACATTGAAGACAAAGGTGTGCTTGACTCATGCCATGATATTTTCAGTAGCATCCTATAGTTGCGAAACCTGGACATTGAACAAGAGGGACAGGAGAAGAACTGATGCTTTGGAATTATCGTGCTAGAGATGAATATTGAATATAGCATGGACTGCAAAAGAACCAACAGATCTATCCTAGTAGCAGTGTAACCAGAGTGCTCCTTGCGAGCAAGAATGGCTAAAGTGTGCCTTACATATTTTGGACATGTATTAAGGAGAGACCAATACCTGGAGATAGAAATCATGTTTGGGAGAGTAGAAGGTTAATGAAAAAAAAGGAAAACCCTCCCCCAGATGGATTGACACAGTTTTTGCAACAATGACCTTAAACATAAGATCATGTGCCTAACACAGAATCAGGGAGTGTTTCCATCTGCTGTACATAGGATGGCTATGAGCTGGAATTGACTCCATGGCACCTAACCACAGCCACAACATAATGATGCAAAACACAAAGAATGAGAACTAGATACATGGAAACATATTTATATAATTAATACTTAGATACCACATATACGTTGTATATGTACATAAAATGTAATTTGAGATAGATTTACACAACAAATATTAAGTCATCTCAGTAGAATTCTAATAAATCAATCTCAGTATTTTTTGAGCCCATAAATTTTCATATGTTTTTAGAAGACATTATAGCTTCTGCATATTAGTTAATTTGTAGGAAATTCTTATTAATTATAAGTTATAAATGATAATGGATAAGTATATTAATCAGCCACTGTAGTATTAGAATTACTACAGATAAGAGAAGTTAACCCAGTGCAAAAAAATAATAATAAGAGGAAGCTGGGCACAGTGGCTCATGCCTGTAATTCCAATGCCTCAAGAGGCAGAGGAAGGAGAATCTTGAGATAGAGGCCAAAAGAAGCCTTTGTGTCTTGGTGACACCCAGTCTTAGAATAAAAAAATTAAAAGGGCCTGGGAGATGCAGTTAATTTTGAAAATATCAACGGTATAATAAACTTTGGCATGTCTATTAAAGGCTTGAGTTATGAATGCACACATTTTCCCATTTATAATAAAAAATAATTACACATAGTGAGGAGGCTTAATTCATTTATGGGCACACATATAGATTGTAATGTATTTGATATAAGCTGAATTTGATGATTTTGAACAAAACATAATTTACTAAAATTGACTGAAGTAACAGAAAATGTGGATAGTTCAAAATATCATCATCGGAATTAAAAGATATTTAGCTAGGCACGATGGCACACACCTATAATCCCAGCAACTCAGGAGGCAGAGGTAGGAGGATGGCAAGTTTGAACACAGAGGCAGTCTGTGTAGCTAAGGGAGACTGTGTCTCCAAAAGTAAAAAAAATGGGCTGAGGGTGTAGCTGAGGGTACAGCGCTTGCAAAGCAGGCAAGCGTGATGCCCTTGGTTCAAACCCCATACCACAAAACAAATAAATGAACAAAAAAGAAATGTAAAGAGTTATGTTTCTTTCAAAAGCCACTGGTTATATCTGTTGTCATACACACCATGTTTGAATATATATTCAGGTATATAATACTCCCAAACCCTTATGAAAAGTTAGTGTATCTATAAGAAAAAGAAAAAGACATGACTGAAATCTTTGATTTCCTTCATGAATAGAAGTAGAAAAGTCTACATGAAATAAAAGAAAATCACACCCAACTAAGAACTTAGTTTGTTAAAGCTATTCATTTTTAGCTCCCCAGATTATTCTCAGTAGATGACAAAAATGTTGATTAAATTTCAGTCCATTCCTGAATAAAGACTTAGAAACCTAAAAATAGAAGAATCACATAGATTTGTATTCCTAGGAATAGAATAAATCCACAGAAGCATTATGGAGATAAAAGTTTCCATTAATGTCAAAGAGATGAACAAGTGTTCTTCTCTATGCCTGTTATTTAACATTTTGCTATCAGTCTTAGACTATGAGGTAAGTGAAAAACGAATTTAAAAAAACCTGAATTCTGAAAAGAGCAAAACTTACTAGAGTTTTTGAAAGAAGATATAATTATAAAACTCTTACATATAGGAAAATAGTGAAATATCACATGTAACATTAGAGTTTAGTAGTTTGTATTAATAATTGTATAATATAATAGATAAATTTTCTATATAACATCTTCCTAAATAGAAATTTCCAAATGAAAGAAGGCAAATTGTATCTCTCCCAGAAAGTGGCTATATGGAGAAATATTTGTTTCATATATCAAAATCTTACAATCAGTGAAATTAGTCAAATATTAAGATTTTTGAAATGAAGCAACTTATTACCATTTTTTAAAATAAGGACAAGAATCATCAAATTTTTATGAAAATAAATACAGAATTGCATACAATAGAAGATAAAAGCACAACTTTATCACAACCCTATACCCCTCCTCTTGTTGTTAGGTGCCGTCGAGTCAGTATCTGACTCCTAGCGACCCTCATAGGGTTTTCAATGGCTGACTGTTTCGGGATTGCCTTGGGAGTGGATTGCCAGGTCCTTCTCCCATTTTTGTGGTGCTGGGAATTGAACTCAGGACCTCAGAGACTGCAGCACAGCGTTCTACCGACTGAGCTAAATCCCAGCCCATATACCCCTCCTCTAAGTAACAGTTATTCTTCCATAATAAGAGACTATTGCAAAATTCACAAGTAATATTTGTTGTTGTTGTTAGGTGTCGTCTAGTCAGTATCTGACTCATAGCGACCCTCTGTACAACAGGGGAAACACTATTGTCAGTTCTTCTCTGCTGTTCATAGGGTTTTCAATGGCAGATTGATTTTTGGGTGGGGGTTGCCGGGTCCTTCTCTCAAGCCTATATCGCCTGGTGTTCCCAGGTGGTCTCCCATCCAGGTACTAACCAAGCCCGACCTTGCTTAGCTTCCAAGATCTGATGGGATCAGATGCCACAGAGCTACAGCTGCAGGCAAAGTAATATTTAAAAACTAATAAAATAGCAAACCTTGGAAAGAAATTGTAGCTTCAAAGTATTTTAGTTAATTTTAAAGGGACCATTAAAGATAAATGGGCTGAGGGTGTAGCTCATAATGTGAAGTGCCATTTTTCATCCTCCAGTCCAAGGCTAACCTCTTTACTTTGGATATGTATATATAATAGGACATTCTCTTTCTTGCTTGCTTTTTGTTTTTCTAAAACAAATCTTAAGAATAAAAGCAGGGGCTGGGCACAGTGACGCATGCCTATAATCCCAGCAATTTGGGAGGCAGAGGCAGGAGGATCACAAGTTCCAGACCAGAGGCAGTGTGCATAACTTAGCGAGACACTGTCTCAAAAAATTAAAAAAAATGGGTTGGGGGCACAGCTCAGTGGTCCAGCACTTCCAGAGCATGCAGGTGTGAGGCCCTGGGTTCAACCCCCAGTACCACACACAAAAAAAAGAATAAAAGCAGAATTATCCAAAGAATATTTTCATCTCTCAATTGATAGATATATCATCAGTTAAAATTTTTGCAACAAAACATCATTTTATGATAAGATGTCAAAGACAGTTTTTAAAATCTTATTTATTTATTTAATTATTTATTTTGTGTGATTTTGTGTGTGTGTGTATGTGTTTGAAAGCACTGCATGTAGTAACCACACATAGATAGGATTATTAAAATGTTTCTGGTTTGGTAAAACAGAACTCTAGTATTTTATTACATTTTAAGGAGATAAAAAGTGCTTTGCTAAAATACTTTTACCATTTAGATATGGCTTATACTTTTAACACTTAGTGTATAAACTTATGCCTTATTCCCTAGATTATATCCTGTGGAAAATTTACTATTATTAAAATGACAGCTGGATGATTAGATCATTTAGGTAATTTCTACAAAATAAGATAGATATTGTCTCACTTGGTCTTATTATTTTAATTCATCTGAGGAGGATCTAGAGACATATATTTCATTAAAATCTCACTATAAAATTTAGGCCCTCACATGTCTGTTGGTTTATCATACTGTGGGGGGCATGCATGTTGTTGTGATGCTGAAAGCTATGCCACCAGTATTATATGCCAGAAGGGTCAACCAGGGTGAACAGGTTTCAATTGAGCTTCCTGATTGAGACAGATGCAGCAAAGGAGGTGCTCATTTGTTTATACTAAGAGATTTGGAAAACAGCTACCTGGCCAACTGACTGGAAAGGATTCATATTTGTGCCTATTCCCAAGAAAGGGAATCCAACCAAATGTGGAAATTATCAAACAATATCATTAATATCACATGCATGCAAAATTTTGCTAAAGATTATTCAAAAGCTATTACAGCAGTATATAGACAGGGAACAGCCAGAAAACCAAGCAGAGTTAGAAGGGGATGGGGATCTAGGAACATTGTTGCTGATTTCAGATGAATATTAGCTGAAAACAGAGAATATGAGAAAGATATCTGTTTTACTGAATATGTAAATGCGTTTGAGAGTGTGGATCACAACCATTATGGATAAATTTACAAATAATGGGAATACCCAAGCTCTTAATTGTATTTAGGAGGAATCTGTACATGGACCAGGAGACAGTTATTGCAATAGAAGAAGAAAACATTGTCTAGTTTAAAGTCAGGAAAGGTGTAGGTCAGGGTTTTATCCTTTCACAACAGCTCTTCAATCTTTTTGCTGAACAAATAATCTGAGAAACTGGACATTATGAAGAACGTGGCATCAGGATTGGAGGAAGACTCAGTAAAAACTTTTATTATGCAGATGACACATCTTTGCTTGATGAAAGGGAAACTATTTGAAACAGTTACTGATGAAGATCAAAGGATACACCCTTCAGTATGAATTGCACTTCAACATCAAGAAAACAAAAGTCCTTACAACTGGGTGGGTAAGCAAATTCACATTAGAGAGAAGATTGAGGTTGTCCAAGATCTTGTTTTACTTGGTTCAATAATCAACACCCACCAAAGCAGCAGTCAAGAAATTAAAAGACACATTACATTGGGAAAAGCTGTTGCAAAAGACCTCTTTAAAATGTTGGAAAATAATGGTGTCACATTGAAGATGAATGTGTGCCTGACTCATACCATGGTATTTTCAGTTGCAACAAATGGTGGTGAAAACTGTACATTTAATAAAGGAGACAGGAGATGAATTGATGCTTTTGAACTAAGATGTTAGAAGTAAATATTAAATATACTATGAACTTCCAAACAAACCAACAGATATGTCCTAAAAGAAGTACATCCAGAGTGCTCCTTGGAATCAAGGATGGCTAGGTCATGTCTTTTGTACTCTGGACATGGTGTCAGGAGAGATCAATCTCTGGAGAAGGACATGATGTTTGGGAGAGTGGCAGGTCAATGAAGAAAAGCAAGACTCACAACCAGATGGATTGACAAAGTGAGTCCAACAATGGGCTTAAACATAAAAAAGATTCTGTGTATAGCACGTTGTCAGGGAGAGTTTTGCTCTGTTCGTAATTTCACTGTGAGTCAGATTCAACTTGATGGCACCTAACAACAACTAAACAACAACATATAATATAGGTTCAGGCAGATGTGGGAGCTTATTAAATCAAAATTCCCTGACTCTTTGGTATTTAAAAATATCACTTACTGGAAAAAAAGGTCTTTGTCCACCACCCAAGCTCAAAGGAGACTGATATGTGGACTAAATTCCAGTGAGTTCATTAAAAAGAGGATATAGATATTATGGTCTTTGGAAAAGTAATTTTTGTGCAAACATTGAAACCAGAAAGCAATATTGTCCAAGGAAACTAATTTTTGTATAATTTTTGAAACCAGAAAGCAACCTATTGATTAAAAAATGAAACTAGTCACTTTGTTAAAACACTATTGTGATGGCTGCTTAAAGCCTTTGTCAGAAGTTCGAACATCTGTATTTACACTAGACTTTTTATCCCTTGTTAATCAGTGGACTTTTTAGTTTTTGGTATATAGAGAATTTTATTGCTATTGTTTTGGTTTTGAATTTAGAAACTATTGATATAATATTGCTTAAAATCTATTTCAGCAAATAAGCATTTTCCTTGTTTAAATTTGTCATGCAGACTCTGACTTAGCCTTTTTTTTTTATAGTGCTGAGGACTGAATGCAGCGCTTCACATATGAAAAGAAAGTGCTTTATTTGTGAGCTACACACTCAAATATTTCTTTTTAATTTAATTGGGATGTAATAATTGTATATATTTATTGGATATAAGGTGATGTTATATATGCATAAATTGTTGAATGACTAAATCAAGCTAATTAACATTGCTATCATCTAGCATTGTCTTTGTATTGAGACCATTTTTAATCTCTTTTAGCAATTTTGAAACTGACAATAAATTATTATTAAATATAGTGACATACTGTTTAATAGGTCCCTAAAACTTATTGTGATTGTCTAACTAGAACTTTGTATCCATTGACCAAGATCTCTTCTTTCCTTGTGCAACAGAATTTGCAATTTGCTTTGCATACCAAGAATTTACTATGCTGTAGTGGCCATCTTTTTGGCTTCAGGATAGCTCTTCTTCTTTCTGCAGGTTTTATCTGCTAAGGCAGAAGACACTTCTCTGGGTCTCTTCATGTTTCTGGTAGATTGTATGATGTGTTGTGTGGAGAGTATTTATTCTAGTCTGTCCAATGAACACCTGATACTATGAACACCTAGGTTATCTTTACTAGTGCTATTGGGAAAGGAAAGTACCTATGATGGTATCCCCTTTTGCCTCTAGGTGAGAATCAGAAGTTAATTTTCTGATTTTTGGTGGAGGAAGATCAGCAAATACTGGACATGTTAGAATTCTCATGCTGTCAGATTGTTTCTACTGTGATCAGAGTTGTTGAGTGATACCTGATTCAATCACATTCACTGGGGCCATTGCTTCCCTTGAGGATATGGTCAATGAATGGGTTTGTTTGTTAAATCTCTACTGATCTCACCTTTTCCCAACCTTTCCCCAGAGAGTGGGCCATGAGTGTGTGTATGCGTGTGTGTGTGTGTGTGTGTGTGTGTGTGTGTGTGTGCGTGTGTGTGTGTTGGGGAGAATGTTTCCTATGCTTGTTGGCAGTTCAAAGTGACAGTTCTGTCCAGTATTAAGTAGGGAGTTGAAGGGAATATAATAAAGATGAATGAATTCATGACATATACTTCTTCAAGTCCTGAGGACCTTAGGGACTTCATCTTTCAAACTGAGAATTCAATCATGATTGCTTTTTGAATTATTTCCAACATATTCTGTTGTACTTGTTGGAGTAGATAAGGATTTTTGGAAATCAGGGAAGGAGGCCAACTTCAACATCTATAATCCCCAAACCCTTAGGCCCTTGTATTTTAATTTCAAGTCCTGGCCTTCCATTTATAGATTGAAAACAACAACACTGGTCTTAGAGTAGATGGTAAAGGATCACAAGTTGTTTGTAAATAATTGATACAATAATTTTAGTGGATCTTGAATTAAAAGTAAACTAACGACAAACAAAAGCAGTTAGTTATTATTACTTCCTATCTCAAGTACATTCAGAGTCAAGGGACACACAAAATAACACTTAACTAACTTGTTTGTTAGGTGCCAATATGTTGTATCTGACTCACAGAGATCCTATGTACAACAAAATGAAACACTTCCCAACAAAGTGCAATGTACATGATCATTTATATTTTTAAGTCAATTGTTGCTGTCACTGTGCCAATCTGTCTACTTGAGGGTGTTCATTTTTTCATTAATCTGTAATTCTTCCAAACATGATTTTCTCTGCCAGGAATTGGTCCCTCCTGAAAACATGTGCAAAAAATGTAAGATGAAGTGTAGCCATCCTTGCTTCCAACAAGCAGTCTGATGGTGCTTCCTATGTGCTCTTTTGGTAGCCTATGGTATATTCAATATTCATGTCCAGAACCATAATTCAAAGGCATCAATTCTTCTACTGTCTCCCTTATTCACTACTCAACTATCAAAATCACATTATGAGTCTAAAAATATCATGGCATGAGTCAGGCACATCTTCATCTTCAGTGTGTATCTTTATGTTTTATCTTTATGTGTATCTTTATCTTTATGTTTTAACACTTTAAAGAGGTCTTTTGCAACAACCTTTCCCAATGCCATTTTTGATTTCTTGAGTAATGGTTCCATGGGTGTTGTTTGTTGAACCAAGTAAAACAAAATCTTGGAACAACCCTAATTTTTTCTCCATTTGTCATAAAGTTGCTTACTGACCCAGTTGTAAGGATTTTGGTAAAGGATTTTACCTTATCTTTTCTTGATGTAGAGGTGCAATTCATACTGAAGGCTGTGGCATTTGATTTTCATCAGTAAACGTTTTAAATCCTCTTCCTTTTCAGGAAAGTTGTGTCATCTGCATAACACAGCTTGTTAATAAAACTTCCTCTGATCCTGATGCCATATTCTTCTTCATAAAGTCCAGCTTCTCAGATTATTTGCCCTACATAGAGATTGAAGAGGTATGGTGAAAGTACATCAGCCCTATCACACATCTTTCCTGACTTTATACCATGCAGTGTTTCCTTGTTATGTTCCAACAACTGCCTCCTGGTCCATGTACAGATTTTCCATGAGTACAATTAAGTGTTCTGGTATTCCCATTCTTTGCAATTTTATCCATGATTTGTTGTGGCCAACACAATCAAATGTCTTTTCATAGTCAATACCATATAGATGGAGATCTTTTTTGGTATTCTCTGTTTTTGGCCAGTATCCACCTGACCTCAGCAATGATGCTCCTGAGTCCACATCTTGCTGTAAATTCAACCTGACATTCTGGCAGCTTCCTGTCAATATACTGCAGTAGTCAGTTCTGAATGATTTTTAGCAAAATTTTACTTGCATGTGATAGTAATGATTGTTGTTGTTGTTGTTGTTATGTGCCGTTGAGTCGGTATCCGACTCATAGCGACCCTCTGTACAACAGGGGAAACACTATTGTCAGTGCTTCTCTGCTGTTCATAGGGTTTTCAATGGCAGATTGATTTTTGGGAGGGGGTTGCCAGGTCCTTCTCCCAAGCCTACAGCTTCTGGTGTCCCAGGCAGTCTCCCATCCAGGTACTAACTAGGCCTGACCCTGCTTAGCTTCTGAGATCTGACGGGATCGGATGCCACAGGGCTACTGCAGAAGTGTTCAATAATTTCTGCATTTTGTTGGATCCCCTTTTGGGGAAAGGCACAAATAGAGATCTCTTGCACTTAATTGGCCAGGTAGCTGCTTTCCAAATCTCTGACACAGACAAGTGAGAACCTCCAATGCTGCAACTGTTTCTTGAAACATCTTCATTGGTATTCCATCAATTTCTGGAACCTAGTCTTTCACCAGTTCATTCAAGGCAGTTTCCCTTTCTTCCTTTAGCACCATTGGTTCCTGATCATATGCAACTTCTTGAAATGTTTGGTCATCCAGTATTTCTTCCATAGTGACTCTATGTATTCCTTCCATCTTCTTTTGATGTTTCATACATCATTTAATATTTTCCCTATAGACTCCTTAACTATTGCCACTTGAACCTTGACTTTTTTTCTTTAATTCTTTGAGCTTGAGGAAAACATAGTGTGTTTTTCCCTTTTGTTTTCCTATCTCTACCTCTTTGTACATGTCATTATATAAAGTTTATTGAGTGTGGATGACTAATTATATTTCAATTTTGGAAACATATGATATATTAAGCTGGGATTTAGCTCAGTTGGTAGAGCGCTGCGCTGCAGTCTCTGAGGTCCCGAGTTCAATTCCCAGCACCCCAAAAATGGGAGAAGGGCCTTGCAATCCAATCCCAAGGCAATCCTGAAACAGTCAGCCATTGAAAACCCTATGAGGGTCGCTATGAGTCAGATACCTACTCCACGGCACCTAACAACAACGATATATTAATATTATAATATGTGCTGATAATGGCAAATTGCTAGATAGAATGAAGTACAAATACCATGCTATGCATGTGGAAATATACCTAAATCAAAATCTTATCTATTATTAACTCCTGAATCTGTACCATATTACCTTATCTCTTGGTTTATCTGATAAAATTCCTACATTAGATACATAAGTCTTTCCTTGCCTAGGGGTAGTAATGGTCAACAGGTAGTGTGCATGTGTGTGTTTAAAAATTATAATGTAGGCTTTTCTATGCAAGAAATAAATGGTTTAAATAAAATCTATTCCAGAATATTTATATTTTATAATATATTTAATTTTTTATCTAATATAGAAGTTTGATAACTAGTTTTATTTTAAAAAGAAAGACAAATGTTTTGAGGGAATTAGAAGAGAGCAGCAACTATTAAACCTTTGTGATAAACAAAAATTAAATATTATGTTATGTCAAAAATTGATTATTCAAACAGCTGCTAGTAGATTTCCATGAATATAAGGAAGATAATTGTTTTAAATTCAAAGAACCAAGTGCTTATTAATTTTCTATACTTGAAGTTTATTTGAAACTGAGCTTTCCTTGATGTTTCATAACATTTTTCACTCTGTCAAACAATAGTGTTGATATTGTTGTTTTGTTGTTAGGTACAGTCTATTCGTGTCTGACTCATAGAGACCCTTGTAGGGTTTTCAAAGGCTGATTGTTTCAAGATTGCCTTGGCAGTGGATTGCCACATCCTTCTCCCATTTTTGTAGTGCTGGGGACCAGACTCAGGACTTCAGAGACTTCAGAGTTGTGCTCTACCTGCTGAGCTAAATTGTTGTAAGGTGAAGTCAAATGAGGTCTAATACATAGGAACACTGTACAAAGAAGAACAAAACCCCCTCTGAAACTGTGCCATGCCTGGCACAATGTCAGTGCTTCTCTGCTATTCATAGAGGTTTTGATGTCAAATTGTTTCAGGATTGTTTTAGGAGTGGGCTGCGGAATTCTTCTCCCATTTTTGATGTGCTGGGGATCAAACCCAGGGCCTCAGATTGCACAGAGCAAGCACCCTACCAACTGAGCTAACCCCCAAGCAATGATAGTAACAATAAGCATTGATATCATATGATAAGTTTATCTGGAAATAAGTTATTTTCTACAATAAATGTCCTTGGATGTTGTTGTTGTTGTTAGGTGCCATCGAGTCGAGTCCGACTCATAGCGACCCTATGTACAGCAGATCAAAACACTTGCCGATTCTGTGCCAGGCAAGCAATCTTATTTATGTTTAAGCCCATTGTTGCAGACACTGTGTCAATCCACCTGGTGGAGGGTTTTCCTCTTTTGTGTTGACCTGCCACTCTTCCAAACATGATGTCCTTCTGTTAGAATATGTGATCTTTCTTATTTTACATTGGCTTTTAAAAATATATAATAATTGAGTAACTAAGATAAAATAGTTTTCCATCTATTTTTTCTGGCAAAGGACAAATATAAAACAGTCAAAAAGACATAAAACAACTGTTTTTAGGATTTGGAAAACAGCATCGCTTCTCTGTAGCCCTTGGGATAATTGAGACACAGAGATATACTCAACTGAGAACTGCAGGTTGCAGAGTGGGCAGACCACCAACAAATCAGAATGAAGACATCTCATTAAAAACACTAGAAATTCAGTTGGGACATAAGAATGACTCTGCCTTAGTTGTACAGTCAATCTGTCCATATAGTAAGAAGTACTCTACTCCTGCACCTCTAAAGATAAATGCAAGCATCAATATGTCAAGCTGATCTGCCAATAAATTAACAGACTAGTAGAAAAAAAATTGACATGAAGTCTATACACTCAACAATGAGATATCCAATAAAAAAGACTCAATACACAGAGACACAGGGACATATGACACATGATCATAGATGATGATGTAATAATTAGAAAATAATTAAAGAAAATAATTTTATGAATGAAGAGTGAATGTAATAAGTGTGAAGATTCTTCAACTTTGAAGAAAAATGAAAATTATAAATAAAAATGAGAAAGTGAAAATTATACAACTAAAAAACCAATATATGATATAAACAATTAACAATGGGATTGAAACAAAGGTTGGACACTGCAGAAGAACACAGATCTGGATAACACATAAATAAAACCTATTCAAAGTGAAATATTGAAAGTAGCAGAAAGGCTGGGTATGGTGGCACACACCCATATCCCAGTGACTCAGGAGGTAGGGGCAGGAGGATCGCAAGTTCAAAGCCAGCAACAGACTCTTTCTCAAGTTAAAAAAAAAAAAAAAGACAGGGCTCACGTTCAATCCTCCATTCCGAAAACCATACAAAAAGCATAGACTGAGAAATTAATAGGACTTTTTCAGCATATAAACAAAGTGGGTTTATTGTGACTTGTAGACATGTAAAGTTACCAAGAGGAGAAACTGGAGCAGATAAGAAATTTGAATAATCAACAAACTTTTCCAAATTTGATGAATAGTATAAAATAGTGATTCAAACATCTCAATAGTTGGTTGTTGTTAGGTGCCATCGAGTCAGTATCCGACTCATAGCGATCCTCACAGGGTTTTCACTGGCTGAGTGCTTTGGGATTGCCTTGGGAGTGGATTGCCAGGTCCATCTCCCATTAATATAAAGTGTTGCCCAGACTGTCCTCAAACTCGCGATCCTCCTGCCTCATCCTCCGCAGCAAGTTGATTACCGGCGTGCGCCACCACGACCGGCCAATAATTGGTAAACACAAACAAATCAAGAAGCTTGTCAGCATCAACTTTTAGGAACTAAATACAAATAATATTAAAAATATGCCAAAGGGGTGGGAGACAAAAGAGGAACTTAACATGTAAACAGAAATTGGTAAGATACACTGCTGAATCCTCCTATGTAGCAATAAATACCACCATCTTTATAACACAAATTCACACAACACAGCTTTAGAGTGGACATCACCTGTTTTGTACCTTAAATTTTATTTGATTTCTAAGCTTTGTGTATGCTTAGAAAAGTATTTACTTAACTTTTGGCCTATAGAGCTCTTTGTGACTATGAGAGAAGTTTTAAACACAAAGTATTTCAATACCATATATAGTTGATTTAGCAATTCCCATACATGTTAGCCCTGCTATAATTACAAAAGTAATACAAAGTACTATCCACAAACAATTGTGTGGGAGGTGGTGTCTCTGTTGAGCATCTCCTCTCTCTCTGGCCTCAATCAGGGACTGGAACTGAGCACTCTCAGGGCTTATCCATTGGACTGGAATGAGTACCAGAGGCGAGGTTAGAAAAGGCTTTGGGAAGCCAGCTGTATAAAAGAACAACAAACTTTATTAAACAGTCAAACAAACTGGAACAGGTGCTGCAGCTATGCTTCTGGCACTGGGTCTGGAACTACTTCTAGTCTTCTGTTGCTTGAAGGTTTCCACTGGTCTTCTGCCTCTGGTCCTGGGTCTGGAGGGTATCCTCTGCTGCTTCAAGATCTCCACTGGTCTCCTGCTGATGTTGACTGCAGTCTTCCCAGTTACTAGGTGTCTTCTTAGTTGTTGAAGTCTTCCTGTCCCCATCGGTCTCCACTGGTCACTTCGTCCTCTCTTTGTCATGATCTCTGTATTTATCCTGATGATGATGAAGATTGAGCTCCAAGTGTGTAGTGATGGAATGATGGAGGTATGGAGCTTTCTTTCTATGAAGGGTTGATGTTGTGGACTTGGCCGTGGTGTGGACTATCTTTTCTGTTCTCAATAGTAATGATAATGCTCCTCAATATCTTATGATGAAGATGATGAAGAGATCCCTTTTAAGACTGGCAGACCCTGCTTATATACCCTTCTGGGTTAGCAGTTTAGAACCAACTCTAACTGATATAACTACCATAACTGACAGTACTTAGGGTTTATCTAATCAAATCACAGCTTCTGAGACTGGGTAGAACCAATCAGAGAGTATATTCAAATAATAAGTGAAAGCAGATGTGATATTTGGGCAAAGCAAGGACTGTTCTTTAATAACCAGTCAAGGGACAAGATAAGGGTTGGGCATAGCCAATTAGGTAATAGGGGGCCCTAGTGGGCAGCAGCCATCTTGGCTCACTTGATGCCAAGAGAGACCTGGATGTGGGATAAGGGTCACTGGGGGCCATCTTGCCCTGGAGAATAGAAGTTAGTCCTCCAGGAGGACTAGATAGGCCCCTATGACAGTGGTCTTCTCTAGGATCCCTACACAACTGGTGTCTTTTTATGCAAAAATGCAGACACCCTTTTTCGTTCAGATTTACTCAAGAAAAATACATTCTTTGGCAAGGGCATCGTGGCACTCACCTATAATCTTAGCTGCATGAGGCAGGAGATCAAGCTGAGAGAGAAGGATCACAAGTTTGAGGACAGAGGCAGCCTGAACAATTTAGTAAAACTCTGAGAGTGGAACTCAATGGTAAAGTAATTGCTTACCATAGGTGAGACCCTGGGTTCCACTAAAAAAAAAATTAGAAATAAAAATAAATAAAAAAAGAAAAAGAAAAGAAAACAAAGGTATTCTTTGGAAGAATACAATATATACAAGCTGTCCTATGAAATGGTACCATCTGCATTCAGGGAGGGTCCTTGTAAACAGTCTCATAGACACAACAAGAGGTGTGTTTTAGTAATCCCTATGGGGTTACCCAATCCAATCAAGTTGGTAATCAAGAGTAAATATTACAGCTTATAAATATAGAAATGTAATATATTTGTTAATGACATCATAAACATGTAGGATGAGAGCAAACTGTGTTGGAGTACAGATATGACATTAGACAGTAATTTGTATACACTAAAGAGGGCTGGAGATTTAGCTCAGTGGTAGAGTGCTTGCCTAGCAAGTGCAAAGCCCAGGTTTCGATCCCCAGTATCAAAAAGAAAAAAAAAATGAGAATACTCTAAGACAAGTGAAAAGACCAAAAATGACTCCTTTATTGTATGACGTGGGGCATGTGTTTTGATAGTCTCAGAGAAAAGAAACTTATCTATATATGACAGGTTTAGTGGAAAGTGTCAAGTTACATATACATATACACACAGACACCACAATAGCCAACCTTAGAGGATATCAAATAGTGACAATTAGAGCAAGAATGTGTAGAATATTTCAGAAAAATGTACTGAAAGTATGAGGATTTCTCCAGTTATAAACTTTAATTTCAGATATCACATTTGGCAATCTTGAGGGTGAGGATTCAGGGAAGGATGAGACAGTGTTTCCCAGTTAGGGATGAGCAAATCCAAGTTTTGAAAATATTCTCTCTGAAAGTAAATGTCCTGTGAGATTTAGAATTCTTTGGTGATGAAGGAAAATAAGAATATAAGGTATTATGAGCTTTTTCCTGGTAATTTTTTTTACAAAAAACAATTAGCCTCATTTTTAATATGGCCCTTGGCAGGTAGTAATGATGAAAGAGGGAAATTTCCAAATAGGTTAATGCAAGAGCTAGCCTTGTCAGGAACAAATCCATGTCTGAGGGTGGAAGTTTCTTTTAAACCTTGCAGCAGTTAGCATTATATTGTTGTTGTTGTTAGGTGCCCTCTAATAGGTGTCTGAATCATAGCAACCCTATGTATAATAGGTGAAACACTATTGTCATTGCTTCTCTACTATTCATAGGGATTCCAATGGCTTATTATATTTTGAGAGTAAGTTGCCAGGTCCTTCTCCCAAGCCTGCAGCACCTGGTGTTCCAAGGCAGTCTCCCAATCAAATACTAACCAGCCCCAGCACTGCTTAGCTTCCACGACCTGATGTGATCCAACACAACAGTGGTAAGGTTGCAAACTAGTTGTTGTTGTTAGGTGCTTTTGAGTCGAGTCCGACTCATAGTGACCCTGTGTACAGCAGATCGAAACACTTGCCGATTCTGTGCCAGGCAAACCATCTTATTTATGTTTAAGCCCATTTTTACAGACACTGTGTCAATCCATCTGGTGGAGGGTTTTCCTCTTTTGCATTGACCGGCCACTCTCCCAAACATGATGTCCTTCTCCAGAGATTGTTCTCTCCTGACTACATGTCCTAAATATGTAAGACATAGTTTGGCCATTCTTGCTTCCAAGGAGCACTCTGGTTGCACCTCTTCTAGGACAGATCTGTTGGTTCTTTTGGCAGTCTGTGGTATATTCAATAGACGTCTCCAGCACCACAATTCAAAAGCATCAATTCTTTTTCTCTCTCTCTTGTTCAATGTCCAGCTTTCACAACCATATGATGCAACTGAAAATACCATGGCATGAGTCAGATGCACCTTCGTCTTCAATGTGACATCTTTGCTTTTTAATACTTTAAAGAGATCTTTTGCCACAGCTTTTCCTAGAGCAATGTGTCTTTTGATTTCTTGACTGCTGCTTCCGTGGGTGTTGACCATAGAGCCAAGCAAAGCACAATCTTGGACAACCTCAATCTTTTCTCCATTTATTGTGAAGTTGCGTGCTGACCCAGTTGATGTTTAGGCGTAACCCATATTGAAGGGTATGATCTTTGATCTTCATCAGCAAATGTTTTAAATCCTCTTCACTTTCAGAAAGCAGAGTGGTGTCATCTGCATAACGCAGGTTGTTAATGAGTCTTCCTCCAATCTTGATGCCACGTTCTTCCTCATATAGTCCAGCTTCTCGGATTATTTGCTCAGCATATAAATTGAAGAAATAAGATGAAACTAGTATTATATAGCTAACTATAAAAAGTCATATGCAGTTAGGCTACTTTTCTCATTGCTTTATAAAAATAGAAATGCATTAAAAATAGAAATATGACCATATTCTTTAGGATTCTAAAGGGAATTCTCCATCTCCATAGATCAACATTGATTTTAAAGTGCAACAGTACACCCTCAACTAACACAATAATTGAGGTAATAATGCATATTAACTCATAAAAATATTATTTTAGGTGATTTTTTGATACTGGAGAAAGTTATGTATATTTGCTACTATATGTACTGCTTTTCCTCTTAAGATATATTCCTAGAAGTGAAATTGATAAGACTTAGTAGGTCAAAATTATATTCAAGTTTCTTTTAACACATAAGAACAGATTGCTTTCTAAGAAATTGTAATAATTACTATGTAAAAAAGACATGACTAAGAATACAACCTCAATTATAATTCATATCAATGCATATTATCTTATTTCAAATTTTGTTGTTTCCCTAGTTTGATGGCTGAGAAGTGAAGTTTATTAATTACTTCAGTATGATTTGTTTGAATACTAGAAAGTTTGATCCTCTTTTATTCATTTACTATATTTGTTTGCCCCTCACACATCTGTCAATTTGCTGCACTCTAGGGGCTTGTATGTCGTAATGAGGCTGAAAGCTATGCCACTGGCATCTCAGGTACCACCCGGGTCACTCATGGTAGACAGGTTTCAGCTGAGCTTCCAGAATAAGACAGAATAGGGAGTAGTACCTGGCAAACCACGCCTGAAACAACTAGCCAGGTATAGAGCTGGAAAATGAGCACTCCAACTGGAAGACACTCAAAAGACTATTGCAGAAGAGTTGTTTCCTCAAAGTAGAGCCTACTTTGATGACAGAAGTGGAGTAAAACTCCAGGGACCTCCATTTGCTGATGTGGCATGACTCAAAATGAGAAGAATCAACTGTAAACATCCGTTAGTAATTGGAACATAGCATGTACATAATATGAATCTAGGAAAATTAGAAAATCATTAAAAGAGATCATTAAAAGAGAAAATCATTAAAAGAGAAATGGAGCACGTAAATATTGACATTCTAGGCATCAGTGAGCTAAAATGGACCAGCAGGGGCCATTTTGAGTCAGATAATCATATGATCTATGGGAGAAGGACCTGGCAATCCACTTCCAAGGCAATCCTGAAACAGTCATCCATTGAAAACCCTATGAGGGTCGCTATGAGTCAGACTCGACTCGATGGCACCTAACAACAACAACAACAACAAACATATGATCTACTATCCTGGGAATGACAAACTAAAGACAAATGGGGCTACATTCATCAACAAAAAATATATCCAAAGAACTGTTCTGAAATACAGTGCAGTCAGTAATAGGATGATATCCATATATCTACAAGGAAGGCCAGTTAATATGACTATTGTTCAAATTTATGCACCCACCACTAAGGTCACAAATGAAGGAAAGGAAGATTTATGCCAGTTTTTACAATCTGAAATAGATAAAATATGCAATCAAGATGTACGGGTAATTACTGGTGACTGGAATGCAAAGGTTGGAAACAAAGAAGGATCAATAATTGGACAATATGGTCTTGATGACAGAAATGATGCTAGACATTGTGTGATAGAATTTTGTCAAACCAATGACCTGTTCATTGCAAGTACATTTTTTCACCAACATTAACTGTGACTATACACATGGACTTCACCAGATAAACATACAGGAACAAAATTGACTACATATGTGGAAAGAGATGATGGAAAAGATCTATATTAAATGTCAGAACACCAGGTTTTGATTGTGGATCAGACCATCAACTTCTCATATGCAAGTTCAAACTGAAGCTGAAGAAAATTAGAAAAGCCAAGGTATGATCTTTTAGTACATCCCACCTGAATTTAGAGACCATCTCAAGAACAGGTTTAATGCATTAGACACAAATGATAGGAGACCGGAGGAATTGTGGCATGACATAAAAGATACCATTGAAGAATACGACAAAAGGTTATTACAAAGACAGGAAAAAAAAAAAGAGACCTAATTACATGTCAAAAACACCCTGGAACTTGCCCTTGAATGTTGAGCGGCTAAAGTAAAAGGAGGATATGATGAAGTTAAGGAACTAAACAGGTGTCACTCGGCAGCTCAAGAAGACAAAAACAAATATTTTAATCACATGTGTGCAAAGAACTGGAGACAGAAAACCATGAAAGGAAGAACAAGTCTATGTTTCTTAAGCTTAAGGAAGTAAAGAAAAAAATCAAATCAAATCTCAACTGGCAGTAGTGAAAGATTCCATAGGGAAAATATTAAATGATGTAAGAAAAATCAAAAGAAGATGGAAAGATTACATAGAGTCTTCATACAAAAAGAATTGGTAGATGACCAACAATTTCAAGAGGTTGCATATGAAGAGGAATCAATGGTATTGAAGGATGAAGTGGAAGCTGCCTTGAAAGAACTGGTGAAACACAAGCCTCCAGGAACTGATGCCATACAATTAGAGATGCTTCAACAAACACATGCAGCACTGGAGGTGTTAACATGTTTATGCCAACAGATTTGGAAAACACCTACCTGGCCTACTGACTGGAAGAGATCTCTATTTGTGCCTATTCTCAAAGAAGGGGATCCAACAGAAAGAGGAAAATATTGGACAATATCGTTAATGTCACACACAAACAAAATTTTAGTAAAGATCATTCAAAAGGGAGCGCAGCAGAATATAGACAGGAATTGCCATAAAATCAAGCTGGATTCAGAAGAGGGTGGGGAACCAGAGACATCATTGCTGATGTCAGGGGGATATTATCCAAAAGCAGAGAATATCAAAAAGATGTCTATCTGTGTTGTATTGACCACATAAAGGCATTTAACTGTGTGGACCATAATGAATTATGGATTGCACTTCAGATAATGGGAATACCAGAGCACCTAATTGTATTCGTGAGAAAGCTATATGTGAACCAGGAGGCAGTTGTTCAAATAGACAAGGAAACACTGCCTGGTTTAAAGTTGAGAAAGGTGTGTGTCAGAGCTGTATATTTTCCCCACATCTCTTCAAATTTTATGCTGAGCAAATAATCCAAGAAACTGGACTTTATGAGGAAGAACGTGGCATCAGGATTGGAGGAAGGCTCATTATGCAGATGACACAATTCTGTTTGCAGAAAGTGAAGAGGATTTAAAACATTTACTGATGAAAATCAGAGAACATAGCCTTCAATATGGGTTGCAACTAAACATCAACAAAACAAAAATCCTTACAACTGGATCAGTATACAACTTCACAATAAATGGAGAAAAGATTGAGGTTTTTCAAGATTTTGCTTTGTTTGGCTCTATAATCAACACCCATGGAAGCAGCAGTCAAGAAATCAAAAGATACATTGCTCTGGGAAAATCAGTGGCAAAAGATCTCTTTAGAGTACTGAAAATTAAAGATATTGAAGACGAATGGGCATCTGACTCATGCCATGGTATTTTCAGTTGCATCATATGTTTGTGAAAGCTGGTCATTGAACAAGCAACACAGGAAAAGAATTGATGCTTTTGAATTATGGCACTGGAGAAGTCTAATTAATATATCATATACTGCCAAATGAACCAACAGATGTGTCCTAGAAGCAGTGCAACCAGAGTGCTTATTGGAAGCAAGGATGGCTAGACTGCATCTTAAATATTTCAGACATGTAGTCAGGAGAGATCAATCCCTGGAGAAAGGCATCATGTTTGGAAAAGTGGAAGTTCAAACAAAAAAAAAAAAAAAAGGAAAAAAAGAAAAAGGAAACTCCTCCCTCAGATGGATTGTCACAGTGTCTGCAACCATGGGCTTAAACATAAATAAGTTTGTGTGCCTGGCACAGAATTGGGAAGTGTTTCAATCTGCTGTACATAGGGTCACTATGAGTTGGACTGAACTGGACGGCACCTAACAACAACAACAAAAACATATTGACTTTCTGTGAAATATCCTTTCAAATAATATGCTTTTGCAATATTTCGTTATAAAATTCATTAGCAATGTAAATGAGCATTTATTGATTTGCTGTTGTTGCTTGCCTTCAAGTCGAGACTGACTCATAGCCACCCCATATACAATAGAAGGAAAGACTCTGAACTCTGTACCATGCCTCGCCCTATTGTCAGTGCTGCTCTGCTAGTCATAGGGTTTTCAATGGTGAATTCTTTCAGGAGTGGGTAGCCAAGTCCTTCTCGCTAACCTGAAGCACCTGGTATTCCCAGGTTATCTCCCATCCAAGGACTAACGAGGCTGACACTGCTTAGCTTCCAATACCAGGCAGGATCAGATGCCAGGGTGAAATGGCTTCACATTTATTGATTCTAGATAGATAATAAGCCATGCCATTTTTTTCCTGTTGACACGTTAGTAACATTGTTCATATTGGTGCTTTCCAATATAGTAGCCATTTTCCAGATAAAGTATCTCAGTGTTACTATAAACTAAAATGCTTAATATGTGGCTACAGGCTACTTACTGCACAAATATAGGATATTTACATCATCTCAGAAAAGTTCTAATGGAAAAAACTGGGCTATAAAATATGTAATTTTTAAGGAACATAAATGACTATGTGTTTATAGCTTTTAAATTTCTTGCCTTGTTTATACAAATATCCTATTTGTATAATAAATGCATAACATTGCAAAATCTTTGCTAAGTGTTAAATTGCAACATTCACATACTAATATCTTGGAAACAATGAGGCATGAAGTCTAGTCATATTTTTAAAAATTTCTCCATATGGGAAAAACAATAAAACACATATTGCCATACAACAAAGCTGTATATATTAATAAACATTTCCTAGTATTCTATTATTTTCCATTGATCTATTTGTCTGTTGGTGAGCCAATATTGAAATCTTCTATTGGCATTGTCTTAAAAGAGATTTTTTTCCCAATATTTGACTTGGGATAAGCTTCATTATTATTTTCAATATATATTAAAATAATTCCCATAAAATATTATTTCATATAAAGATTATAATTATTTTATTTCATTCCTAAAACAAATTTCATTGGCATTTCATTTAGAATTATTGTTGTTGCTGTTAGGTGTTATCCAGTCAAGTCTAACTCATAGCCACCCTATGTACAGCAGAAAGAAACTCTCCCCGATTGTGTGACAGGCACAGGATCTTATTTATGTTTAGGCCCATGGTTGCAGACACTGTGTCAATCCATCTGGTGGAGGGTTTACCCTTTTCGTGTTGACTTTCCACTCTCACAAACAAGATGTCTTTCTCCAGGGATTGGTCACTCTTGACTACATGTCCAAAATACGTAAGACAGAGTTGGAATTATACTACTTTAATATATTTAACTTGATAAATTGATTTTTAAAATAATATCTTCCCTTCTTAGAAATTATTTTGTTTTCATTTTTTAAATAATTAATTCATTAAATAATTTGTTAATTTTAGAAGGCAGGCTCTCACTATGTAGCTCAGCAGGCTTCTTTCTGCCTGTGTCTTGAGGGCTTTTATTGTTATGATGATGATGATGATGATGATGATGATGATGATGATGATGATGATGATTGGTAATAGGATGTTTAATACAGGGCCTCACATATATTTTTCAAGTCCTCTATCACAGAGCTGTACTCCTAGCCCAATTTTGTTTTTCTATATTGAGACATGGTGTCACTAAATTATGTAGTCTTCCTCTGGCCTCAACATTGCAATCCTCTTGCCTCCTCTTCCTGAATTTCTGGGAATATAGACATATACCATTACACCTGGCCCAGTTCTAATTTTGTTTTATACTCTAATTCTACTCTTTTTTGATATTAACTTTTGTTTTTATGATACTGATGTGTTGAAACCAGGGTCTTGTGCATGCTATGAATATGCTCTACCACTGAATTGCACCCACAATCCCTTTTTTAATTTTCTTTTATCTTGGGATAGAATCTCACTAAACTATCCAGGCTGTCTCTGGTCTTGAACCTGTGATCCTCCTACCTCAGCCCTCTAAATGTGGGATTACAGTCATGTTCCACTGCATCTGGCTTGATTTTAACTCTTAATTCTGTAATTATTTTAAATTTATCATTTTGTCTTTGATCATGAATCTGGAATCACAGTGGATCTTCACCTGGGTACATTTGCTTTGCCATAATATGTTTTTCTCCCACTCCTGACATTTGATTCTTAGTTTGTCATCTGACAGAAGTACAGAAAACTGCAATTTATTTAATCCCATCTATTGATTGAAAGTATTGATCAGTTATCTTTAATCAGATGATTTACTCCTATACTTACTCTTCAACTCCACACACCACCCTTGCACACCCACACACAAACACACATAATACACACACAATGGAAAGAAGATTCTGAGATTCTCAGACGGTCTACTAATTTGTATCATAAAACTCCACAGCCAAAAGGAAGAAAATGTACTCAAAGAAACATAAACTTTCAGATTTCTGCATTCTGGGGTTTAGCTTCCTCTGCTCATTTGAGTCCCTAGTTTCAATCCCAAGCACCACAAAAATCGGAGAGGGATCTAGTAGCCCATTCTTGAAGCTATCATCCATCAAAAACCCTAAAAATAGCAGAGAAGGACTGATATCATGCCAGGCATGGCACCATGTCGGGAAGTGATTCAGTCTGTTGTACATAGGATCACTATGAGTTGGATCTGACTCAAAGGCATCTAACAACAACAAAGTGCCTCCTCAGTGGCAACATTGCTACTGAAGATGACCTATTATGTAGCAATCCCAGGGAAGAGTCTCTTCAGGTAAAATTCCCAACGCTTAACTGGTATCCTTGGGTCAAAAAACCCTGGAATTTAAATTGTGCTACTTGTTTTAAATCCTAGTTGTCACACAAACATGTTATTCTGTGTAATCTTAGTTATATCCTGACTTGGGGTAGGTCGCAGAAGTGTGGCACTGTAGCATCTACCTAAGCCCAGGTAAATGCCTGGTGGGGTCATATTACCCTTGACATCAATTAAGGTTGAATATCATTCTACATATGTTTTTGTTTTTTTGAGGTACTGGGGGTTGAACCCAGGGCCTCGCACCTGCATGCTTTGCAAGTGCTGGACTGCTGAGCTGGGCCCACAGCCCATTTTTCTTTTTTTCTTTTCTTTTTTTTTTACTTTTTGAGACAAGATCTTGCTAAGTTACACAGACTGCCTCTGGTCTCGAACTTGTGATCCTCCCGCCTCCACCTTCCAAGCTTCTGGGATTACAGGCATGCGCCACCACACCCGGCCCCATTCTACATATTTTATAAATGGTCTCATGAAGTTGTTGATTTTATACTTTTTAGGATATTGACATCATAATATGAGAAGATAATTTTTTGTTATGTTAGATTTGTTGTTAGTTGCCACTGAGTCAGGTCCAACACATAGCAACTCTATGTACAACAGAAAGAAACAATCCCCAACTCTGTACCAGGTATATGATCTTTTTATGTTTAAGCCTAAATTATTGCAACCACTGTGTCAATCCATCTAGTTGAGGGACTTCTTTTTTCTTTGATTTGCCATTCTCCCAAACATGATATCTTCCTCCAGGGACTAGTCCCTCTTGACAACAGGTCTAAAATACATTAGATACCGTCTAGCTATCCTTGCTTCCAAGGAGCACTCTGAACTTCTAGCACGTACCTATTGGTTCTTTTTGCAGCCATGGTATATTCCATATTCAACTCTAGCAACCATAATTCAAAAGCATCAATTATTCTCCTGTCCCCCTTATTCACTGCCCACTTTTCACAACAAATGGTGTGAATAAAAATATCATGGCATGAGTCAGCTGCACCTTGGTCTTCAATGTGATATCTTTAGTTTTTAGCACTTTCAAGATGTTTTTTGTGGATTCCCCACGTGTTAGTTTGCCATACTGTGGGGGCTTGTGTGTTACTATAAAGCTAAAAGCTGTGCCCTGGATATTACAGATTTAAGTGCTACAAGCCTTTGTCTCAACCTGAGATGGAAACATTCAAGTAAACATGTGTTCAGAGAGGTTAAATGGAGAAAAGCCATGTAGTTATTTCCTGAATCATTCCAGATTTTCCAGGAAGAACTTACAAGCTGCCTGAAAGCTAGCCTTAAAAGAAGTCGTGGGGAATTGGGGCATAGTTTCAGATAGTTTATCACCAGAGAAAGCATCAAGATGAATCTGTGCTTCATACAGCTGAAGGAGACTAACTCATAAGTTATGGCAATGGTCCTGTTTAGCTTTTGGAAGACAGAGTGTTCTAGAGGACAGAACTGTATGTGATAAAAATAAACAAGCACTTTACTGTATATGACACAGTCATAGATGCTGTGACACTCAGAACATGAGGAACTCTACAGCCACTTTATTCAATAAATAAACTATGATGAGAATAAATATAATGTATTTCATGATATTAAGAAATTATCCTTGGTGCTTTAGGTTCATTAATAATGTATTCAATATGTCTTTATGAGTCCTCCTTTTTTTTTTTTTTTTTGCAGTAGTGGGGGTTGAAACCAGGACTCCCCACATGGTAGGCAAGTGCAATGCCATTGAACTGTACCCTCAGTCTCTTTTTTTTACTTTTTATTTTGAGATGTGGTCTCATTAGGTTGCACAGGCTCCTCTGGCCACACATCTGTGATCATCCTGCCTCAACCACCTAAATTCCTGGGATTATGCGTGTATGCCATTGAGTCCTTATTTTAGAGAGGCAAATGTTAACATGTTTATGAATGGGATTTTAGTAGTCTTCCCTACTCTGTGGAGGATAAATTCCAAGACCCTCAGTGGATGTGTGAAACAGCAAACAATTTTGAACCCTATGTACTGTATTTTGTCTTATTGTTGTTGTTAGGTGCTGTCGAGTCAGTATCCGACTCATAGCGATCCTCATAGGGTTTTCAATGGCTGACTGTTTCAGGATTGCCTTGGGAGTGGATTGCCAGGCCCTTTTCCCATTTTTGTGGTACTGGGAATTGAACTTGGGTCCTCAGAGACTGCAGAGCAGCACTCTACCAACTGAGCTAAATCCCAGCCCATATTTTGTTTTATAGTAAAGTTTAACTTAATAAAATTAGGCAGAATAAGAAATTAACAACAATACAGGATAATGTAGAACACATAATATTTATAATGTGGTGTAATTTAAAACTTATCAATGCTTATTTCCAGAGTTTTTCACTTAATGTATTTGACTCATTGATTGATCAGATTGACTCATGTATTGATCATAGATAACTGAATATATGGAAAGAGAAACTATAGTTGGGAGAGGGTATTGTATATGATTTTGGAATTTGCTTCAAAACAAACCTTAAAGATGATGGCAGAAATGCTTGGAGACATAACCAGATCAACATTATACTGCTGCATCTGCATTGAAATGTTTTATTCTCTTTACTTTTTGAAGTCTCTGGTTTTTAAGTAAATGTTTATTTTAATCCAGTTTTGTTTCCTTTCCAACCAGTTCTAGTATTTGAGATTTGCAGAGGTAATTATTTTGATTCAATATAGGAACTGTTTGGCTGAGTGGAAATACTTTGCTTAAAGGCAGCTATTGATGTCACAACTAATATCATGGTGTTTTGTCACTAATTCTAAGATAAGGTCGTCATTAATTTTCTTGATATATGAATTGTGGCAAGAAATTTTTATTATGCAGATTGTGTTTCACGTAAATAAAGGAAGTGGATCTCTGATTTAGCCACTCAGTTTTATTTCTGGATTTATTTAATATGATATTTTAAAAACTACTGATAAATGAAGGCAGGAAGATTCGCATTTGTCATTTCATCAGAAAGGAGAAAAAGTAAGAACATTGTAGACAAAAGTAAATTATTTGCTGTTTAAATAAAAGTGGACTGAGTTTTCTAAGTTTCACATTGCTATATTTTTATATGGAGTTATGTTGTATGCTTCACTTCAAAGTTACAAAGACAGCGTATCTATAAGATGTGTGCTCAATGGACATTTGATTCATGTTACTATGAATTTTAGAATAATTTATCTAATTTCTGTGACCTTACCTGTTGTATTTTGCATAAAATTTCAGTGAATAAATTTCAATGTCTTGGGTGTGGCATGGAGTTAAGGTACGGTGATCTGAAATATTAAATTTCACTCATCTTGGAGCAAATATGTGTGAATACAAATAGTGATATAATTTGACAAGAATTATTTTCAAGGTGTTTTCAACATGAGCAAAGGATGTGTGTGTGTGTGTGTGTGCGTGTGTGTGTGTGTGTGTGTGTGAGAGAGAGAGAGAGAGAGAGAGAGAGAGAGAGAGAAACTAGCAGAATATATAACAATGAACTTACAAATGTGCAAATATGGAGACAAGGAAAAGGAGAAAAGCTACTTAAGGAAGAGAAAGACAAGGAAACCAGAGAGCTAAGATGTGGTATTGTGTATTAAACAAATATATCCATGTAGACATTTGAAAATAAAATTACCTGTATTCTGGGTAACAGTAAAAATAACTTGCATACAACTCATATTGAATTCCAGTTTGACAATAAAATAAAAATTTTACTTTTTCTTCTAATAAATATATACCATATTAAACATGCATGGTCCCTTGATAATGAGTATATGGTCAGCATAATTATGACCATATTCTTAACCATTTTTTTAAATAGAAATCATTAAAATGTGTCTAGAAATCATTTTAAAACTCTCAGCACAAATATATGATGTGATAAAAAATGCAGTGAATGTTAAATTAAAAAATTACACTAAAGATACATTGCCATTAATCCTCCTGAATATATCCCCCTTGGCTTCAAACAAACATATAGTTCTTTCCATTTTTTGAAGCAGTTCTGAAAGTTCTCTTTCATGAGTGTCTATAGCTATGCTGTAATGGGTGCCTTGATACTCTGAGTTGATTAAAAACATTTACCTTTTGTGGTCATTTTGATTTTGGAGAAGAGCCAGAGGTTACCCAGTGTTACTGCCAGTTAGTAAGGTAGATGAGGTTACACTGTAATGTTTTTATCTGGTAGAAATTTCTATACATGAAGCAATGTATGATGTGGAGCAAGGTCATGACGGAAGATGAAACTAAAGGCACTCATGGAAGAGGATTTCTGGATCTGCTTCAGAATGTGGGGAGAATGATTAGTGTTCAAAACCAAAGAACATATTCTGAGGGACATTAATGGGAATGTGTCTTTAGACAAATTTTAATATTCAAAAATGGACCATATTTTTTGTATATTTTCATCTGTGTTAATTATTTGTGATCTAACTAATAGAAACTCTATGTACAACAGAATGAAACATTCTATAATTCTATGTCAGGCACATTTTTTTATGTTTAAGCCCATTGTTGTAGACACTGTGTCAATCCACCTACTTAAGAGTTTTCATTTTATTCATTGATCTGCCACTTTCCCAAACATGATGCCCTTCTCCAGGGACTTGTCCCTCCTGACTACATGTCCAAAATGTATAAGATGCAGTCTAGCCTTCCTTGCTTCCAAGGAACACTCTGGTTGCACTTCTTCTAGAATGGATTTGTTGGTTCTTTTGTCGGTCCATGATATATTCAATATTTGTCTCCACCACTATAATTAAAAAGCACCACCTGTTCTCCTGTCTTCCTTACTCAATGTCCAGCTTTCAATATAATATTATGTGACTAAAAATGCCATGGCATGAGTCATGTGCAACTTCTATGATGAGACATCTTTACTTTTCAACACTTTAAAAAGGTCTTTGGCAACAGCTTTGCCCAATGCAATGTGTCTTGATTTTTTTGGCTGATGATTCCATGGGTGTTGATTGTAGAACCAAGTCAAGTAAAATCTTGGAAATCTTAATCTTTTCTCCTTGTAGCATAAAGTTGCTTACTGACCCAATTGTTAGGATATTGTTTTGTTGATATTGATGTGCAATCCATAATGAAAGCTCTGTTAAGCCCATTCAGTTTCAGCAAGCACAACTGTGTCATCTGTATAATGCAGGTTGCTCTGAGTTTTCTTCCAATCATAATGCCACATTCTTCTTCATAAAGTCCAGTTTCTCAGATTATATGAGCAGCATAGAGATTGAAGAGGTATGGTGAAAGGATCCAGGCCTGACACACACTTTTTTGAATTTAAACCAGACTGTGTTTCCCTGTTCTGTTTGAATGAGTGCCTTTTGATCATTCTACAGATTCTTTATGAGCAAAATTAAGTGTTTGGGCATTCTAATTTTTCGCAGTGTTATCCATAATTTGTTATGATCCATACAGTCAAATGCTTTGAATAGTCTATAAAACATAGATAGACATCTTTCTGGTATTTTGTGCTCTGTACTAATATCCATGTGATATCAGCAACAATGTCTCTGGCTTCATGCCCTCTTCTGAAACTGGTTTGATTTTCTGGCAGTCCCCTGTGTATACACTGCTGGAGTGACTTTTCAATGACCTTTAACAAAATTTTTGGTTATATGCAAAATTAATGATTTTTTTAAATGATTTCCACATTTGATTGAGTCCCCTTTCTTGGGAATAGGCACAAATGTGGATTTCTTCCAGTCAGTTGGCCACGTAGCTATTTTCCAAGTCTCTTGGCATAAATAAGTTAGTACCTCCAGTGCTGCATCCGTTTGTTGAAACATCTCTGTTGGTATTCCATCACTTCCTGGACCTTTGTGTTTTTCCAGTTCCTTAAAAGTAACTTCCACTCCATCTTTCAGTATCATTCCTTCCTCACCACATGCAACCTCATGAAATGGTTGGTCATCCACCAATTCCTTTTTATACAATGAATCTGTTTATTCCTTCCATCTTCTTTTGATGTTTCTTCTGTCAAGTAACATTTTCTCTGTAGAATCCTTTACTATTGCCACTTAAGGTTTAAAACTTTTCTTTAATTCCTTAAGCTTAAGAGAAACCATCTGTGTTCATTTCTTTTGGTTTTCAATCTCCAGGTCTTTGTATATATCATTTTATTATTTGATTTTGTCGTCTTGAGCTGCCCTTTGAAATCTTCTGCTTAGTTCCTTAACTTCATTGTGTCTTTCTTTTTCTTTAGCTGCTCAAAGCTCAAGGGCAAGTTTCAGATTCTCTTTCGAAATGTAATTTGGTCTTTTCTTTTTTTTTCCTGTATTTTTGCTTTCCACCTTAAAGATGTCTAATGTCCTGTCAAAACTTGTCTGGTCTTTGATCATTAGTGTCTAAAGCATGAATCTTGTTCTTGACATGGTCTCAGAACTCAAGTGGGATATATTCAACATCATACCTTGACTCTCATGCACTTGTTCTGATTTTCCTCAGTTATAGTTTGGATCTACATATAAGCAGTTGGTTATTTGATCCACAACAAGCATTTGGTTGTTTTCTGACTTTTGATATTGAGGTTTTCCATCTTCTCTTTCCACAAATGTGGTCAATTTTGTTCCCGTATGTTCCATCTGGTGAAGTCGATGCGTATAGTCACTGTGTTGGTGAAATAGTGTATTTGCAGTGAAAAAGTCATTAGCCCCCAAAAATTATATCTTGAGATCTCCAGCATTGTTTCTGTCACCAAGTCCATATTTTCCATCTACTGAGCCTTTTTCTCTTTATCCAACTTTTGCATTCAAGTCTCCACTAATTATCACTACATTCTGATTGCATGTTCAATCTATTTCAGATTACAGAAGCTGGTAGAAATATTCCCTATCTCAATTTATGGCCCTAGTGGTGGGTGTGTAAATTTGATAGTAGTCATATTAACTGGCCTTCCTTGAATATGGATATTATAGCATCACTGACAGCACTGCACTTCAGGACACATCTTAAGCACTTTCTCTCTCTCTCTCTCTCTCTCTCACTCTCTCTCTTTTGATAAATGCAGCCTTATTTCTCTTTAAGTTTTCATTCCCATTATAGTAGATCGTATGATTTTCTGATGCAAAATGACCCACATCAGCCCATTTTATCTCACTGACACCTAGAATATCCATGTTTATGTACTCCATTTCCCTTTTGTCTATTTCTAATTTTCCTACATTCATACCACATACATTCCAATTTTAGTGGGTATTTACAGTTCTTCTTCCTCATTTTGAGTCATGCCACATCTGCAAATGCAAGTCACTTTGCTTTACATTATTCTTGTCATTAAGGTAGACTCTCCCTTTAGGAGGCAACTCTTCCCCAGTAGTCTTTCAAGCGTCTTCTAAACTGAGTGGCTCATTTTCCAGCCCTATATCTGACAGTGTTTCTCTGGTATTCATAGGGGTTTTGGTGGCAAATTGTTTTGGGAGTGGGTTGCCTGGTACTACTCTATTGTCTGTCTTAGTCTGGAAACTCAGCTGAAACCTGTCCACCGTGGGTGACCTGCTGGTGTCTATAATCCTGGTTGCATAGCTTTCAGCATCACAGCCTCCATAGTATGGCACACTGACAAACATATTGGGGTTTCTACTCTTAGATGTCTTTTTATGGATATTTATTTCATGGATAAAAATTTATTTTATGGATATTTTAAATTTAATATTTATGGATATTTAATACCAATATTCATTTTATTGACATTTAATATTTATTTTATTATTTAATATTTATGGATATTTATGGATATTTAATATTTAATGATTATTTTATGGTTATTTATTTCTATATATAGTATCTGAAATGGGAAGAAAGTTAAAATTTCTTTGGTAGTAATGGCTAACATTTTTAAATTTTTCAAAATTTCTATGATCAGTTAGTTCCATTGACATGAATTACTATTCAAAACTAAAATTCTGCTTAATTTATTTTAATGTAAATGAAAACATTTTCTTCCTCTTATTGTGTGTTAATGTTTTAACACAAGCTTATGTTTTCAGTGAGAAAGCACATATGCAACATAAATCTATACTTTAGTGCATTGTTGTGCAGTGTTTTTCTATGTATCAAGCATATTTTATGTGGTCTTTTATTCTAGTTCTTAAACTTTCTCATGTAGGATATGCTTTGCAAATATTTTCTCAGTGTATGGTATGCATTTTTACTCAGCCATGGTGTTTTTTAAAAATATATTTTAAAAATTGTGTATGCTCAAATATTTCAATATTTTCTTTTTAAATATTTAGGAATTTGAGCACATGCATGTATTTCCCAATGACCTATGCGGGAGTCACTCATGTTTTGATCTGTCAGTTGTGTCTCTAATTTTATATTCAAATATTTGATCCATGTAAAAGTATATCCAGATATATGATATGATGACCAGAACCAATTTTAACTTCCTCCATGACTCTATAATTATTCCAGTATCAGTTGTGTAAAATGTCATATTTTTAATGTTAATTTGAGATTTTAGCTTTATCATATATGAAATTTTAATTGTAGAATTCTTTTTTACATTTTCAAACAAGATTTCTTAGATATTGATTGCTGTGAAATCAACTATAAAATATTTATATGATTGTTTACTGTGGTAAAATTAGACATGTTTTTTTCTAGGAAAACAATACTTCATATAGCAACCAAAAGTGAATAAGAAAAATCTTGTAAGTGTGTTTTCTCTCACATCCCCAGTATATTTTCCAGTATTTAAAATAGTACTGCCTTGTATTCTGTGCTTTAAAAAATCCCCCATTGCAGTTCAAAGATGAAAGGAATATATCTTTGATGTTGGACATTGTGTCCTTGGTCTGTCATATACTATGATCACGTGGTACACAAGTGATTTCTAGGCAATGGAACAATATATAAGCTAATCATTTTGAGTTTTGCCCTCAAACTCTCATATTTTTATTTCTAATAAATATGCTGGATCACTTGTGATCAAATAATTTCTTTTAGTATTCTGGAGGCAAGTGTAGCCCAAGCAAGTCCAGTGACTTGTTTGCTTTTGTTGTCCAGACTTAATGCCAATATCAGCTATTACAAATTTATTAAGTAAAAGACAAAGGGAATTGATTCCAAAGTTAGTCACAGGAAGAGTAAATGAAATGACCTCTGTACAAAAGATAATTATTCTAAGTTGTCCTTTGATGCATTCATTTTTCCTACTCAACTCTTGATTCTTTTTTCAGATGATGAGAAGGAAGACAACTTCAGAGATTATTATGAACCTGGACTAGTCTTTTCTTGACA
Source organism: Pedetes capensis (assembly GCA_007922755.1). Taxonomy (NCBI): domain Eukaryota; kingdom Metazoa; phylum Chordata; class Mammalia; order Rodentia; family Pedetidae; genus Pedetes; species Pedetes capensis. Next base: position 1,291 of record VMDO01020073.1, on the reverse strand, counting down.
GCAACACAGGAAACTACCAACAGCCAAATGTAAAGAGACTATGTCAATGTCCATTCTATTACGGCTTACAACATTAATTTTCACTTATCTTGTATGAACTTCCACTGTTTAAAAACAAGGTCAATTGTTAAGAGTAAGATTAAGTGAGCATGGCTTTGTATGTATGAATTCTTTATTTTCAACCAAAATCCTCATGATTTTTGCTTAAAAATGTTCCTTATCCAGGTGTGGTGGTGCATGCATGTAATCTTAGATACTTTGGAGGCAGAGGGAGGATGATGACTTGAAACCAGGAATCTCAGGCAAGCCTGGGGAGCATAAAGAAATCTCATCTCAAAAAGTATTTTTAAAAAATTTAAAAATATTTATTTTTATTTTTCTTACTTCTGGAATGCAGTTTATGTCTCCATAATATTGACAGGTCTCAACTGGTAGCAGAGGTAGGTAGTTCAAGGAATGTAGGGAGCCACATACTGACCAAGATAAGGACAATGATTCCAGGAGATTCCCAGCAACACAAAAGAAGAATAAATTCTGCATGTGGTCTGTGTATCCAAAGGTAATAATGAGAACACTCTGAGGATATACCCAGCTTTCAGGATGATGGATGTCATAGAAGTCTAGCAGTTGGTAATGAACATGACAGAAGGGTATTTGCTATGGAAGAATCTGACCTCAGACATCAGGAAGAATGGAAGACAGTATATTATCTACATATGCTCTGTAAATTTGTAACCTATCTTTTCTAAAAAAAAATGCTATACTTAAATTGAAGGCTGTCCATGTAGGAGAACAATGAGACAATGCTTTTATTAGTAGTAAAAGTAATATCTAGTTACTATCAAGATTATTTTTAAAACTTTTATACAGAACAGAAGAATATGTGTATATAGAAGTGTAATTAAAATAATTAATTGGTCTTCCTTTCGTCTAAAGCTAAACTATTACATCCTCTCAGTCAATATAGTATTTGAAATTAAAATATTAAATATTAATTTTCCATAATTACTTTCCACTGAAATCAATTATTTAAAATTAATATGTCATGATTCTGATACTCATTTTCCTTTTTGTTCTTTGGTTAAGGCATTTAATCCCTTTAAATAGAGAATTGTACATATGAAATTATCTTCCTTGGAAAGAGAATAACTATAGGAGTAGTTTAAAAGAAGAAGTATTGTAACTTAGTTGAACTATTATATGTGGATTATCAGTTATGTATATTATCTTTATAATGAGTCCATTTCTATTCAAGGATTCCATAAATCCTACCATGCTTCATTCAGTCTAT
>VMDO01020072.1:0-38312 GCA_007922755.1 Pedetes capensis | reverse complement strand
TAAATAAAATACTATAGGAATGAAAGTAATAACATTATTCTACCTGCAAAAATAGCTTAATAAATGGCTATTCTGTTTTAAATTTTTTCATTGTTCTTAAACTAAGTTTTTAGTTCTTAAAAACTAAAAACTTAGGACAAGTATCTTTAAGCATAGAAATTCATGCAGTTGGAAGTAATTTGTCTTTTACTTTAGCTCTCTTAAAAGGATGTTATCTACCACAGTAAAATTAAATGAGAACATAGCATATAAATTCAAATGCTGTGTTATACATATTTGAATGCCTTATGCTACAATATGGTAATAAACAAAAGTATCCCAGTTTTCCAGAAATTGAATAGTAAACTAGACTAAAGCTTTGTGTGGTTAAGTTTTACTTTGGGATTATCAGTAAATATAAGTTAAAATGCTTTGGGTGAAACTTCAATACATTAGAAGTGGAATTAGGTAGAACTAAAGCTCTTTTCTGCAGCTGTAGCCCTGTGGCATCCGATCCCGTCAGATCTCAGAAGCAAAGCAGGGTCGGGCCTGGTTAGTACCTGGATGGGAGACCACCTGGGAACAGCAGGTGCTGTAGGCTTGGGAGAAGGACCTGGCAACCCCCTCCCAAAAATCAATCTGCCATTGAAAACCCTATGAACAGCAGATAAGCACTGACAATAGTGTTTCCCCTGTTGCACAGAGGGTTGCTATGAGTCGGATACCGACTTGACTCAACGGCACCTAACAACAACAACAACAATCAATGTATGTAAGGCAAATTCCTGAAATTCCTTTGGGGTATGATCTTTGTTCTCTGAGGCAGACCTAGCTCTTCTCTAGCTAGGAAATGCTGTGACTTAACCTTAGCCGTTGATGTATAGCAAGGGGAGGGGGTGAGAAATCATGGATATACTACTACTTGTTTCTCAAAGGAGGGAGAACTCCACGTTGTCTTTGAGCAAGGAAGCATGTGTCTTTACCTGGGAGGAGTGGTCCAGTCCTGCACACTTGAAGAACTCAGAGAAATCCAGGGGTTCTGATATTTAGGATGTTAGCCTGGAAGATGCCCATCTGTCTTAGAGTACCATTCTTCACAGTCATGACATTGATCTCGGCATAGTGGGTTTGGCTACATTCAGAATTTAATTTTGTTTGGAAGTATTCTATGTACTGGGCCTAATTCTGAGTTTTCTCTGCCTGCCAGCTGTAGGAGGTAAGCGTCTCTTTATTTATTTTCATTTTTTTCCTCGAGACAGGGTCTCACTATGTAGGCAGTGTGGCCTGGAACATGCTGTGTAGGCTAGGCTGACCTTGAACCTTTGATCTTCCCACCTCAACCTCCTGAGTGCTGGGATTACAGGTATGAGCCACACACCCAGCAAGATTCTCTTTAGATAGATAAGAGAAGATAGATAGAGAGATATCCTCTGGCTGTCACACTGATTTTTCTCCTTAAAGCTTGACTTTTAAAAATTGAGATATAATTTATGTATCATAAAATTTACCCCTTTAAAGTATACAATTCTGTAGTTTTAGTATATTCACAAAGTTGTGCAACTACCTCCACTATTTAATTCCAAAACATTTCTATCACACAGAAAGAAACTGAGTCTATCAGCAGTTGCTCTTCATTCCCTCTTCCTCTCAGTCTCTGGAAACCACTCATCTACTTTGTGTCTCTATGGATTTCCCTTGCTGGACATTTTATACATATAAATGTTTTCATACAATATATACTATTTTTGTCTTTGACTTCTTTTACTCAGGATAATGTTTTCAAGCCTCATTTGTGAAGCAGAGATTAATATTTTGCTCCTTTTTATGAATGAATCATACATTATATGGATATAGCACATTTTATTTTTGTGTGCATCAGTTGACAGACATTGAGCTGTTTCTACTTTTTGACTCTTAAAAAATAATGGTGATGTGAGTGTTGATGGACAAGGTTTTTTTTTTTTTAATGTGTGTGAACATATGTTTTCAATTCTCTTGGGCATACATGTAGGAATAGAATTGCTAGATTATATGGTAACTCTGTATTTGGCTATCTGATAACTGCCAGACTTTTTCCAAAGCAGCTGTGTGATTTTACATTCTCAGTGGCAATATAAGGGGCTGCGGTTTAGCTCAGTTGGTAGAGTGCCTCTAGTGGTCTCTGAGGTCCTCAGTTCAATCCTTAGCACCACAAAAATGGGAGAAGGACGTGATAGCCCACGCCTGAAACAATCAGCTTTCAAAAACCCTATGGGGGTCACTATGGGTTGAACATGATTTGAAAGCACCTAACAACAACAACAAGTGGCGATGTAAGAGGATTTCAACTTTTCAACAACATGGCTAACACTTGTGATTGTTTTTTGACCCTGAACAACCTAGTGGGTACCAAATGGTATCTCATTGTGGTTTTGATTTGCATTTCTCAAATGACTAATGATGGATACTATGTATTTATTTTCCGTTTGTAAAGTTTCCTTGATGAAATATCTATTCAAATCCTTTTCCCATTTTTACTTGGGTTGTTTGCCTTTCTGTTGAGTTGTAAGTCTTCTTTGGATTTTAAACCCTCATTAGATATGTGGTTTGAAAATATTTTCTCCCATCCTGAATTGCGTTTTAATTCTTTTTGGTAGTATAGTTTGAGGTACAAAAGTTTTTAGTTTTAGTGAAATTTATTTTCTGTTTCTCTTTTGTTGCATATGTGGTAAAGTTCATATTTAAGAAACTATTGCCAAATCCAAGATCATCAAGATTTGCCTGTGTTTTCTTCTAAGAGTTGGATATCTTTGGCTTTTATATTTAAGTATTTGAGTAATTTTTTTTTTTTGTGGTACTGGGGGTTGAACCCAGGGCCTTGTGCCTCCATGCTTGGCAAGTGCTGGACCACAGAGCTGTGCCCCCAGCCCATTTTTTTAACTTTTTTGAGACAGGGTCTCGCTAAGTTATGCAGACTACCTCTGGTCTCAAAGTTGCGATCCTCCCATCTCTGCCTCTGGAGCCGCTGGGATTATAGGAGTGCACCACGGCGCCCGACAGTATTTGAGCAATTTTGAGGTAATATTCATATATGATGTTGGGAAGAGGCCTAACTTTATTCTTTTGCTTGTGGATCTCCAAGTATTCCAACATTACCTGTTGAAGAAACTATTGAATAGATTTGGCACTGTTGTAAAAATTGGTTATAAATGAATTATTTTATTTCTGGACTCCATTATCTATATATCTATCTTTATGACAATGCTACCTTGTTTTGTTTACTTTATATCTTTGTGGTAACTTTTAAAACTGCGGAGTGTAAGTGCTATAACTTTGTTTCACATTTAGCTTTTCCCCAGTAGATTTTTTTTAAAAGCAGTGATAAGAACATTTAACATTAGATCTATCCTCTTAGCAAAATATTAAGTGTACCATACAGTATTGTTAAGTATAGGCACAATATTGCGTAGCAGAACTCTAGAACTAAGTCATCTTGCACAACTGAAGCTTTATAAAGTGTATGCATATCAACTGTCCACACATTTAGCTTTTAATAGATGATTTATAACCATCAGATTTTTGTTATCTTTTCCTCCAGAACATTCATGATCTCTCACAAAGCCCATCTAATTCTGTTTTCCTTAGAATTTATATTTCCCTCAAATTCTTAAAGACCTGATATATTTTTTTCTACTGGTATATACTTTATTACAGTTCAACCCTGGTGGTAGTAACACTTGCACTGCCCACTTTGATCTAGTTTCCTTATAATCCCATTTCATATATAGTTTTTTGACTCTTTCTGGCACATGTTTGGTAGAAGAGGTATTTTGAAGACCTGGAGCTTTGTGGGATATTCAGTCAGTGATGAAATCTTTTTTGTCAGCCAACTAGAGAAGATTCAAACACCAAAGTCCTCTGTTAGTATCCACATTTTCAGAAGACCATTGGTACCAACAGAAGCAGACTCTGGGATGGATACTAGCATGCAGAAAACTTATTAAGTTTTGGGGCCAATACTTTTTGTGGCAGACTAGGAAGAAGGACTGGGCAGAGGGAAAAGCTGGGTTCAGTCCTCCTATAGCCTTAGCCAGCTTCATGGGGAGCTCAGAAGCTGGATGGCTCTTCATAGTCATCTTGAGTTGGGATGAGGAGACCAATAAATTGCCCGCTGACTGGTCACTTTATGGGGCTGTGTTCATGGGTGATGCAGCCATCTTCAACAGAAGGCAATTCTTGGTCAGGGCTGAGGGCTGAGAGCTACCTGCCAGCAGCACTTCCAGTTGCTGGGGGAATAAGCCCTTCATTCCTAGAGGGGGATCTAGATCTGGGTACTTACCACAGGGCCCTTTACAATAAAGAGTCAAGTACAAGAAAGATTTTGATGATATGCCTCAGATAACTACAGACTTTTGCATCATTTTCTTTTCCCATTTATGTGAAACAGAGAGTTAGAGGGCAGGAAGACATTAGGTGCTACAGGTACCTGGTAGTAACACAGGATCACATCTGATAGGAGTGAAGACAAGGGTAATGCTTTTGCAGGAGAATATATATCCCTTTGATTCCACAATTGCATTTAGTTTTTGCCTTTATTCCTTTGTGGCAAAGTGAAGGCAGACAGCTATCTCTTGTTCTTATTTTTATTATTATTTGTGCTTTTTTCCTTCAGGAACTTAGCAGAGATCTTGTGTAGCTCTACAACACTAGTGCAACTTTACATAGTTCATGAAGATTTCTTACCGCAACTAAAGGAACTTTATTTACAAAGGGTTCTTACTGGAGTGGCCATTTTATTGGAGTTTGTCACACTGTTGGTGGCATTTATTTACTTTTGGTCATGCATGTTGGATACAGCACTGACACATACTCTGAGATAGTGTTTGTTGTTGAGGATGGGCATTAGGGAGCCCCAGAGGTAAAACCTTGGAGAAGAGGTGGAAGAAGCAGGATTGGGTGGGAGGAGGAATCCAGCTGTGATGTAGACCAGCCCAGCTGCCTCAGCTGACTCTGTCAGGAGCTCCGTGGCTAGAAAGACCCGCCAGAGATGTCTCGTGTTGGCCAACATTGCCAGTTCTTTTCACTTGATCCATCATGAGATGTGGGCTTCCCTGGAAGGGTGTGACTTTGGGAGAGGGAATTCTCTGTGGCTGAGGCTAAGGCCAGCTCTGAAGGGGCAGTGAGCAAAGACTGCACCAGCCTCAGCGGGGGTCATGAGATCTTTCTAGAGATCTTTCTGGAGAAGTGACCTCTCCATATCATATGGCTCATAAGTGGTAAGGAGCCTAGGATTTCTGGCTTCTACTGAGAGGACTTCCCCCTTTCTCCTGTGGCCCCTCACCTCACATGGCTGCCATGGGGCTAGCTGTGGTTCTCATGGCTCTGTTCTTAGCAGCCACGGCTGAACACTGTGGACTTCATGTGAAAGTGACAGTTTTGAGAAACCTCAGGTGGCCTAGGTTTTGTAGAGTAAGTTCCAGGGTTGGCTGAGGCAAAGCGTTTCTGGTGCAGAGTCATTGCTAATTCACCAAGTTGTTTCAGACAATTTGTTATAAATCTGGAGGGACATGGACCCAGCCAACTTAATTCCCATTTTTGTTCATTTCCCGGGTGGATACTGAGTTTGGCGACTCACTGGCTCTCTTTGCTGCCTGAATATATCAGTCAGTCTTGATGTAAAAATAGCCCAATTCTAACCAGGGTCAACTTGACTTGACTGGGGTTCAACTTCCCTGTAACCCTAAGGAAGTTGGTGAGAAGGAGGAAAGATCACTAAAGAAAAGAAGAAATTTCTTCTTAACTCTTTGACTCAGGCTGGGGTTTAGCTCATTTGGTAGAGCACTGCTCTGCCCTCTCTGAGACCCTGGGTTCGATCCATAGCACCGCAAGAATGGGAGAAGAATGTAGTGTTCTACTCCCAAAGCAATCCCCAAACAGCTTGCCATTGAACACTCTGTGAACATCAGGGAAGTAATGATGTAGTACTGGGCATGGCACAGTGTCAGGGAGTGTTTCTTTCTGTTGTACATAGGGTCACTATGAGTGGGGATCAACTTGATGATACCCAACAACAACAACAATCCTTTGACTACCATTGGGACACATATGTCAAAAATGAATGTATATGAATTTGACAGAAAATGAAGAAAGTGGTGGAAATGAGTATTTTACAAACTCATATTGTGCATTCCAATTATTTTTCTAATCATGCTCTTGTTTTATTCATTGAAATGAAGAGTTTCTGAAAATAAAATACTTATTGTCATGTATTTTGATTTGAAATTGGTAGTCAAAGAGTTGCATGCAGCCTTACCACCCTAGAATCCGATCTCATCAGATTTTGGAAGCTAAGTGGGGTCAGGTCTGGTTTGTCCTTGGATGGGAGACCACCTGGGAATACTTGGTACTGGAGACTTGGGAGTAGGATATGGCAGTCCACTCCCAAAATCATCAGCCATGGAAAATCCTATGAATACCAGAGAAACATTGATACATTGCCAGACATGGCACAGTGTCAGGGAGTGTTTTGTTCTATTGTACATAGGGTTGCTATGAGTTGGACCCAAATTGATGGCATACAACAACAACAACAGCGACAATAACAAGAAATCAAAGGGTTAATATGGGTGACTTTGAGCTCTGAAAAGACTAGCTGCTTTAGGCAAGCCAGGTTAACCTAGAAGGGGACATTTATTAACTTTTTTTTTGTGGTACTTGGGGGTTGAACCCAGGACCTCACACTACTTTGCAAATACTCTACCTCTGGGATGCATCCCTAGCCAATTTTTATTTTTTATTTTGAGACAGAGTCTTGCTCAGTTACATAGGTTGCCTCTGGCCTTGAACTCAAGAGCCTCCTGCCTCCACCTCCCAAGTTGCTGGGATTACAGGCATGCAACACTGCACCCATCCTTTATTTATTAAGCTTTAAGAGAGCAAGGAACAGTTACATAGCTATGTAGGCACAATAGGAAAGTCAATGGTTGGTAGCTGAAGGGACAGCATTAAGGAAAACAACATCAGTCAGAAGTCAAAAGCTGTGGATTCTTGTTCTAATTGTTTATTAGCAGCTACTTTTAGGGAAAAGTCTCTCCCCTAGTTTTAGTATTTTCTTCTGTAAGATGGATCTTATTCTATCTGATTTGCCTTATTCCTTTGGTCATTATAGGAACAAATAATAGATATAAATGGCTAAGATTATGTATAAAGAAGAATGAATTTCTTGGACCCTCTCACATGCATTCCAGGGCTTTGGTAAATTCTTGGGACTCTAGAATATACATGAAATGAGTAAGGGAGTTTGGAAGATCATAGGTCCTTGTTGTTATTGTTAGGTGCTGTCAAGTCAGTATCCAACTCATAGTGACCCGATGTACAACAGACGAAACACTATTGTTATGCTTCTCTGCTACTATAGGGTTTTCAATGGCTGATAGTTTTTTGGGAGTGGGTTGTTGGGTCCTTCTCCTAAGCATACAGCAACTGGTGTTCCCAGGTGATCTCCCATCTAGGCCTGACCCTGCTTAGTTTCTGAGATCTGAGGGGATCAGATATCACAGTGCTACAGCTGCAGGCATCACAGGTCCTAGAAATCCTAATTATTTTGGGAATGATGGGTTTGTGGAAGAAAATCTGTTTAGCTCTCTTCTTGGAGATCCAAGGAATCTTGGCTTGCTTCTTCCTTTGGAAGTCCTCTTGAAGTTGAGAATTCAGTGTTCTCTCATAGGTGGCTTTATTCTGTATGGTCCTGTGTCAACTGATGGATAAAATGAGTCAGTGAGTTCAGGAAATGAGTCAGGATGACTAAGCATTGCTAGTGGCGCAACTTGACATGGATCCAACAAAAATATGTTCTCAGTGTAGGAATTTGTTAAGATTGGAGAACAAACTTGCATCTTTTATGAGAACTCAGTCAAGTAATAATGATAATTTGGAATGAAAATTCTCCATAATTCTCGACAAAGATGCTTGTATGAGAAGACCATGATATTTCATGGAAGATGGCAGTAACAGGTCATCCTCTTCTGTCTGGTCTGTCATGTTAAAGTCCCCTTTTCACACTGTCAAAAGAGTCATCTGCTGCCTTTAGATTAAGGGACAACTTTCTCAAACTGGCAATGCTAGAATCTAGAGCAAGGATCTTGTCCACCATGTTCACTGCTGTGACTGCATCTCCGAGGGTGATTTCTAGTATGTAGTCAGTGCCTGGTACATATGTGTTTATGAATAAAAGATGTTCATGATTTAGTTTTAATCTACCCTTCTTGTTACCTCTCCTAACCATCTCCTCTAGCTCCACTTGCCCATCTGGATAGCTTACTTACTGTTTCCAAAATTAGTTTGTTTACCTCAATCCATGTCCTTGACACATTTTTATTGCTGCCTGGAATAACTTCCTTTCTCACCCATGAATCTGAAAAGCATTCTATTGATTCTTTAATACTGAACTCAGTTTTTAGTACTTCCATGATACTTTTATTGATTCTCACTGTCTTCTTACATTCACATTCTCCTTGGTTCTGCAATGGTCATAGTTTGTATGCTGTGGAGCAATTGTTTCCATGTCTGTCTTCCTTGCATGATCTTATCTTATTCTTCCTTGTATCAGACTAGTTCCTGGATATAATAAGTGCTTAATTAGTATGCATTGGATAATCAAATGGATGTATTTTATGGTGAAGCAGATAGATAAATGATTTGTTTACCATGATCTGTGTGTGTGCACTAACTGAAGAACTAGAAGGAAGAATGAAAGATCAAGCAGCAGAGACTATGCCAAAAACTATTCCTTCTATTCTCAGTTTGCAAAATGAGAGGCTGTGATATTTTCATTGTCAGAATCTTACAGGCTTAACCACTTATCACAAATTTGAACTCTGGTGCTAAAGAGTTTTGTTCTACCTATGAAACATCTTCTGTCATTTGGGGGGAGACTCTTCTGAGACCGTTGACTATACCACCAAGTTCTGGCTCAATATTTCACATGTTTCCAAAGTGGACTAGTTAGAAGAAGGTAAAAACTCAATAACTAAATTTTATTCTTATTGAAAAATAATTTATAGTATTTGTAGTTTGAATGGTTGTTGTTGTTGTTAGGTGCCGTCAAGTCGGTATCCGACTCATAGCGACCCTCTGTACTACAGGGGAAACACTATTGTTAGTGCTTCTCTGCTGTTCATAGGGTTTTCAATGGCAGATTGATTTTTGGGAGGGGGTTGCCAGGACCTTCTCCCAAGTTTGAATGGTAGGCTTTGTATAAAGGATTAGGTTGTGTAAGATAATGACTCACACAAAATAACAATTTAAAAAGTATGTCATTTAGTGATTATATTAGGTACTATGTCACAATCACGATTATGATTTAGTGATTATTTTGGTGACTAATATGATAGAATATTCAATAAATCACCATTAAAGTGCCTTGAAAATGAATTTTTACTTGTTTGGATGTTTATTGGGGAGTGATACTTATGCCATATGGTAGAAATGAAAACACACTGCAAAGTTAGGCAAATCTCTGGATACTATTTTTTTAATTTCATATCTATTTTTCAAGTTTTGTGTTTACTAGTCTTAAGTAAAACTTCACTTGGTCAGAACTATTTTAAAGATAACTAGGGCATAGAATTGATTAATGACTTGTCAGCATTCAGAGAGCTGGGGACAAAACAGAATGTTCTGGATTCTTAGTAATACTGTGTAATCATGCCCATTTTACTGATCATATACCGCATGTGATGCCAAACCACCCTGTTGAGGTTATTGTAGGATTGTTGAAGTTAAAGGTCGTTGTAAATTCATTCATTCATTCTTTCTTTCTCTTTTTCTTTTCTTTCTTCCTCCTTCCCTCTCTCCCTTCCTCTCTCCCTCCCTCCCTCCCTTCCTTCCTTCCCCACTTCTCCAGTTATCTATTTAGTGAGAGTATGGTTGACTCCTGTTATCTAAAAGCAAATTGTTCCAAGCCTGTGTTCTACTCTGTTTTCCTTTCCTAGTCTCCCCAGGGTGGAAGACATTCAAGAAATAACTGGGGAGGAGTTGTCATCTCAAAGTAGAGTAGACCTTAAGGACAGGGATGAGGTAAAGCCCCTAGGACTTTTTTTGAGTCCCTTTTGCTGATGTGGCATGACTCAAAATGAGAAGAAACATAGTGGTTGCAACAGTGGGCTCAAACATAAAAAGATCATGTGCATGGTACAGTGTTGGATAGTGTTTTGTCCTGTTGTACCTAGGGGTCACTATAAGTTGGATCTGACTCAAGGGCACCCAACAAAAACAACTAACAACCTAATTAAAAGGAGAGGGGGAATTTAGTATTTTCCAAATATTTGTTAGGCGCTTTTGCATACATCATTAACCTTAATTTACACAAAAGTCTTATGCGAGGTCTGGGGGTGCAGCTCAAGTGGTAGAACACTTGCCTAGCATTCATGAGGCCCTAGGTTAAATTCTTAGCACTGAAAAAAATGTTTTATGAGGTGAGTATTATCATTTCCAAATAAGACACATTATTTGGAAGCCCACATCATTAGTATTCATTCATGCTGCAGATATTTGTTGATCTCTGTGAAATACACTGAGTTTATTATTGCCAGAAAGAGATCCTTGCCCTCGTGGAGCTTCTCATCTAGAGGAATCTGGAGCTCAACAGAGCCTTTGACTTTGAGACTGACATGTACAACCCAGGCTGAAAGATCCTTGAAAGTAGGGACCACACCCAGGGACCCTGGATTAGTTCAATAACTGAACTGAATGGAATATTGAAGGTTAGGATTTATTTCTATGATTCATATGTTGTTTTCTCCTTCCTGGATGTTTGAAAAAGTGGATGTGCATGTGTGGGTAGAATAGATGGGTGGCTGATCTCACACTGACTTCTTCCAGTGACTTTCTTCTGCCCAAAGTTTTCATCAGTGGTTTATATAGTTGAAGGCACTCCATTTCTGGCTCTCCTTAATAAGCTTCAAATAAATATGGTTCGTTGTTGTTTTTGTTAGGTGCCGTCACGTTGGGTCCAACTCATAGCAACCTTCATAGAGTTTTCAAATGGTTGATTGTATATGGTATAAGGAACACACAGTCTCATAACTTGCCATTGATATCACAACAAAAATTCATTTACCAGTGAACAGAAGTGCTGTCTTGGTTAGAGGGACACAGTTGAAGCATTTGCTGAGAAAGCAGATGTCCAGGTCTGACCAAGACTATTTCTTTTTCTACAGGGGAATCTGCATATGGTCTAAGTAACTAAGGTTGGTTCTCAGGGGTGGAAATTAGGTGAAGCCATAAATTGCTAAGGAGCTTGGGGTGCGATTTGCGAAGGCATGTGTGGTATGTGTAGGACTGTGAATGAATTGGACCTTAGTTTTGTGTAAGGTCCAATTCATTTCCATGAGTTGTCATTTGTAACAACAACAAAAACCAAAACCACACAAGCAAAACCCAGCACACTGGTTATTTGATTTCTCTTTGGCTTTAACTGTGAAAAGACTACACAGTTCATATACAGCTTTCATTTCATGGGAAAGGATGGTCGTTCTGGTGTTAGGTTGGATCAACAATATTTTGGAAGACGACTCCTATATACTATCATTCTCTGAGAGGATGCTCCTAATCATGTGTCACCACGAAAGTGACAGCTTCTCCACAATGCCCCTTTCACTTAAGGGGAAGTAAGGGAAGAAATGGAGCGAATGATGTTATATGGATGTTGTTGCTTAGTCTAAGCTTCCAGACTAGCTTTGTGGTGTTAACTTAAAACCTGTTATGGAGCAGGGATACTTGTTGTGTTGTTGTTGTTGTTGTTAGGTGCCGTCGAGTCGGTATCCGACTCATAGCAACCCTCTGTACAACAGGGGAAACACTATTGTCAGTGCTTCTCTGCTGTTCATAGGGTTTTCAATGGCAGATTGATTTTTGGGAGGGGGGTGCCAGGTCCTTCTCCCAAGCCTACAGCTTCTGGCATTCGCAGGCGGTCTCCCATCCAGGTACTAACCAGGCCCGACCCTGCTTAGCTTCTGAGATCTAATGGGATCGGATGCCACAGGGCTACAGCTGCAGCAGGATACTTACAGGTGGGAAATAAGAGGGTTCCATACAGGTAGCTAAATGAGAATGTGATTCTTAATGACTCTTGAAATGATGCTGAGGACAATAAAGATTGTAATATTTTTGAAATGTAGCCTGCAAATAGAGTTCAAGGGGAGAAAATATCTCATTTTTTTTTATTTTTGGAGCCAGCAGGATTTCCAGGTGCATGTACTTTCAGAAAGATATAGGATAATCATTCTTTAATGCTTTGCAAATTTCCTAGGAAATGATGGAATAATTCTGAAATTAAAATGGCTATTGAAATATGTCATACTCTCTGCCAAATGTTATTTCTTGTGTTTAAGCACATGAACTTATTGTAAAATGAAAGTAAACTTTTGGTAATAACTTCACACATGCACATTTTCTAGGAGTAAAATATAAAGACAATCAAATTCAATATTTATTGGGTGCCTGTTAAGTGCTGGCTGGGATTTAGCTCAGTTGGTAGAACACTGCTCTGCAATCTCTGAGGTCCCGAGTTCAATTCCCAGCACCGCAGAATGGGAGAAAGACGCGGCAACCCACTCCCAAGGCAATCCCGAAACAGTCAGCCATTGAGAACCCTATGAAGGTTGCTATGAGTCGGACTCGACTCGACAGCACCTAACAACAACAACAGTTAGTTACTTTGTTGTTGTTTTTAGGTGCCATTGAGTTGGTGTCCGACTCATAGTGACCCCATTACAACAGGCAAAACAGTATTGTCAGTGCTTCTCTGCTATTCTTAGGGTTTTCAGTGGCAGATTTTTATTTTGGGAATGAGTTGCAGGGTCCTTCTCCCCAGCCTACAGCACCTAGTATTCCTAGGTGGTCTCCCATCCAAGTACTAACCAGACCCGACCCTGCTTAACTTCTGAGATCTGATGGGATTGGATGCCACAGTGGTTTGGCTGCAGGCTCTTATGTGCTAGAGGACAAAAAGAAACTTTCAATTTTTTTTTTTTTACTGGAGCTTAGTATCTGGCAGGGAGATGGACATTGAAACAATAGGCACATGTACATGTGCAAAATTACAGCATCGCTAAGTGTTATGCAGAAAAGACATTTGGTGCTATGATGACATTTGGAATTCATGGAAGTAGTATTAAAGCTGAGATCTGAAAGATGAAAAGGAATTCACTTAGGTAAAGAGTAGAACCAATGTCAAGGATGGCAGGCAGTGCCTTGAGTAGCCTGTAGTGGAGGGAACAGTGCAGAAATTGGGTCGGGGCAGGCATGGGATGACAAGGCAAGAAATAGGCTGGAGAGTCAGAGGTTAAACTCTGAGGCTTGTGGATCATGTGAAAATCCCTGGATTTTGATTCTAAGGGCAATGAGATGCCTGAGGGATTTTAATAGCAGGGGTAAGTGGGGGGCAAGGGTGATCCAGTCATATCTCTGGAAACATTACTGTGACTGCATCAAGGAAGAGTAATTATGGTGGGTCAAGTGTGAGGGTGGTGAAGCAGTGACAAGGCTCCAGATGAAGGAAGCATATTCTACCTGGGAAGCATGATGCAGGCCTGCAATCCCAGCTCCTCAGGAGGCTGAGGCAGGTCTTGAGTTTGAGGCTAGAGGTAGTCTGGGCAACTTAGCGAGATCCTGTCTCAAAAATAAAAAGTGAAAAATAAAGAAGGGGGTGGCAGTGATGCTTAGTGGTAGAATGTTTGCCTAGTAGGTGTGAGGCTCTGGGTTCAACCCCTAGTACTGAAAAAAAAAAAAAAAAAAAAGCAAAGAAACAAAACATAACAGAAAAAAAAGAAAGGTATATTTCAGTAGAAGTGGATTTCTAGGAGAAGTCCAGACAGAAAGAATGTAACCTAAGGTGATAGATGTGAATGTGCCTTATGGTTTGGCTCAAGATAAGTTCACTATATTTTCACACCTGATTCACAGCTATGCACACAACAGCACACACACGTGAAGCTGGTGGTTTGAAAGATGTTGAAGGTGTTCCTTGGAGGCCAATTCTTGGCTGCTTTTTATTGCTCAACATCAGAGAAGGCAAATGAGTTTTGTTTTTCTTTCTTTTTTCTTTTCTTTCTTTTTTTCTCTCTCTCTCTCTTTTTTTTTTTTTTTTTTTTTTTTTTTTTTTTTGAGACAGGCTGGCTCTATTATCCAGGCTGGACTAGAATTCCTGGGCTCAAGTGATGCTCCTCCCTGAGCCTCCAAGTAGCTGGGACTGCAGGCATACACAGCCACACCCACTTGGAAATGAGTTTTTAACTCAAGAACAAGCTCTGATTGGTTGGTAGTGGGTCCTGGGAGAATAGTGCTAGAAGGCTTCTGAAGTCACATTTGGACTTGGCAGTAATGAGTGCTCCAATAGCTTTGTGATATGTTCCATGGCCATGGAGCTGGGTGTGGTGGCTTGTTTGCCCCTTCTTCTCTGTACCCTCATTTCCTATCATGGCTTCATTATCTACGTGGCACTGATTCTCAAATCTGCATCTCTGAGTGAGTTCTCTTGAGTTGTAAACTTTCATTTCCAGCTGTCTATAAGGCATCTCTTTCTAGATTTTCTATAGTCATTTCAAAACTAATGTGCCTCAAAATTCAGGGCGTTGTTTTCCTTTGTCAAAGTGATTGTTTCTATAATGTACCCTGTGTCACTTAATAGAATCACCATCATTCCTGATTCTTAAACTAGAAGCATAAGATTCATCTTTGGCTCTTTATCTTACCTCTCCTCTTTACATCTAGCTGATAGAGATATCCCATAAACCTTACCTTATGAAGCTCTGTAGTCCTCTTTATTTTTTTCTTCTAAAATTTGCTTTTAGTTTTATTTTTTTTCCAGTTTTAATTATAGCAAAAAATACTGTTGATTTCACATAACTTTAAAGATGGATTTTGGGAAAATGCTGTATCAACAGTTCAAGAACCCCTATTACACATCTCATGTGGCAATGCTGACAACGATGACAGCATCAGTTATGGCCCTTGAATTTGTTTTTCCTTCAGCTAATATTATCTCATGTGTTATATCTTCAAGGAGGAGATGGAGGGGAGATAGAGAAATGAGGTAGGGAAATTTATATACCGTCAATAAAATATCCAAAACCAATGTGTCTCGTCAGAGCTGTGGTTGGGAGGGGATTTTGTCATTATTCTCTACATTTTCTACCCACTGAGATTTTTTTTTTCGGTACTGGGCTGAACCCAGGGCCTACTTTGCAAGTGCTCTAGCACTGGGCTGCACCCCCAACCCAATTTTATTTTTTATTTTGAATCAGGGTCTCATTAAGTTACCCATGCTGCCTCTGGCCTTCAACTTGTGATCCTCCTGCCTTGACCTCCTGAGTTGCGGGGGTTATAAGTGTATACCACCGTGCCTTGCCACTGAGATTTGATAATTACTCCAATTTACTTCTGCAGTGATTAAAAAGTCAATATGCTACTTCAATGCTTTGAATATAGATTTAATAGAGGATATACAATGGAATTTTCACCAGTTTTAGTAACTTATTTGTGTACCTACTCTATGCCAGCCACTAGTTCCTGTCTCACTTATACCTCCCTACAACTCCACCTGGGGATTTAGCTCAATTAGTAGAGTGCCCCTCTAGTCTCTGAGATCGTGAGTTCAATTTCCAGCACTGCAAACATGGGAGAAGGATGTGGCAATCCACTCTGAAGGCAATACTGAAACAATCAGCCTTTGAAAACCCTATAAGGGTCATTATGGGCTGGATACAAATCGACGGCACCTATCAACAACAACTCCACCTGGTAGGCATTGCTACATGAATTTTCTAGATGAAGAAACTAGAGCCTGGAAAGGTTTATAATTTACCCTGGGTCTCACAACTGGCAATTTGTAGCTCAGTGACATGGCCTTGGATCTGCTCTGGTCCACAGCTTGCAACTTTTCCCAGTAGTTATTTTGCCTCTCCCAATTATAATTGTAAAACTGACTCTTAGGTGGGTTTACTCACTGCTACTTCTAGTATCCTGAAATATCCTAGACTTTCTTTAAGAATCTGTGGTATATGGACTTCTGGTTTAAGATGGAGTATTGAAGGCAGCTGCTGCTAGACTTAAAGTAGTTAAAATAGGAAGGAATGGAGTCTTTTCCATACAAAGAAGGTCTGGAGAAGCACAGAAACCACAAAGGAGACTGTTGGTTGGTCCCAAAGAGCAAAATACAGCTAAATGATAGGGCACATCTCTGGCCAAGGCTTCCAGTGAGGGAGGGGAAATAAAGCCCTCATCCCAAGAGGTCAGCCAGACAGCCCTGGCCATCAGACTTGCAGTCCCACAGCATAAGCTCACAGTACTTGAAGCCTTTGAACTCTCCAGGGACTTGCTGAGACAGTGGCTCTCCCTGTCTGAGGGTTCAACATTGGATAAGTGACTCTTCCCTACACTCCATGTCTCAAAGGGCTTTTAACTGACACCATGCTGAGAGGGAACCATTGTGTGAGACTGAGCTACTGAGGGGGACTGAAAACAAAGAATTATCACCTGTAGAGAACATGGGGTAACCTGACACAGCCCCAGTGTGCTACATACTTGCAGCAGGCAGTTGCAGTTAGTGAAGAAATAGGACACTGACATGCTGAGAGGTTCAGGCAGCAAGAGGCTTGGGAAAGTTGCTCAGAAGCAAGCCCCACCCATTGGGGAGAGGAGATAGTCTCCATACTTCCCCTCAGGAGATGGAATCATCAACTCCATCCTAACTGACCACCACCTCCACCTAACAGACTTCAACATTAGAGGTCATAGAAAGAAGCTCCTCCAGTGCTTTTTCTTTCTTTTCTTCTTTGTGTCTATCTGTCTGTCTGTCTGTCTGTTTTTCTTTCTTTCTCTTTCCTGCTGTACTGGGGTAATTGCAGTGTCATGGTATAGGATCACATTGAATTGCACAGGCTGCCTCTGGCCTAGGGCTCAAGATCCTCCTGCCTTAGCAACCAGAGACACTGGAGTTTTAGGAGAGCAATTCTTTTATTATTATTATATATATATCATCTTTTCATTGTTAATTTTCATTTCCTCAATTCCCTTTTTCTAATGTAATTTCTATTTTTTCTATTTTTTTCAGCCCTACTGCCTTTTTCTGTATCTTTTTTTTCTATTTACTATACTTTAAATCTTTTAGACTCAATGCTTCTTATTGCTCTGTTTATGTTTATCTTGTTGTTGTTGTTAGGTGCTGTTGAGTCGTATCCAGCTCATAGCGACCCTCATAGGGTTTTCAATGGCAGATTGTTGTGAGATTGCCTTGGGAGTGGGTTGCCACGTCCTTCTCCCATTTTTTGCAGTGCTGGGAATTGAACTTGGGACCTCAGAGACTGCAGAGCAGCGCTCTACCAACTGAGCTAAATCCCAGCCCATGTTTATCTTATTCTCTTTATATATCATTGCCCTTGTTATGCAATCCTATTTTTTTATCATCAGCTCCTTACCCTCTTTCTTTCTAACATTCATTTCCTTTTTAGACTATCTTTTTCCTTTTCTTTTACTTCACCCTTGAGGTGTTATCCTGTCTCCCCTTTTTCTGTACTTCAATCCAAGTATTTTGTAACCTCATAGATTACTCAGTATAGTTATTGTCATTCTCTGTTATGTTGGCATTGGTGGTGTAGCTGTTGGCATTAGGTGATTTTAAATGTGTTTCTCTATCTGGTTTGGTCAGGTATTATACTGTATAGTGGTTTGTCTTCCTCTCTGGGACTAGCACTGGAAAGTGTGATCTCCAGGAAAAAACACTCATTAAGAAGTCCCCCAAATGAAGCAGGAAGCTATATCTACCCCTACAGATGCACAAATCACAATCAGAAACATGAGAAACGTGAAAAACAAGGCAACACATCTTCTCCAAGAGACCATGATTCCTTAACCACTGAATGCAAAGATACTGAAACAGTGGAAATATGAGGCAAAGAATCTAAAAGTTTACTTATAAGGCCAGGAGCGGTTGCACGTACCTGTAATCCCAGTGACTTGGGAGGCAGAGGCAGGAGAATTGCAAGTTCAAGACCAGAAGTGGTCTGTGTAATTTAGCGAGGCCCTGTCTAAAAACTAAACAAATGTGTTAGAGGTACAGCTCAGTGGTACAGCACTTGCAAAACACGCAAGTGTGAGGCCCTGGGTTCAACCTACTGTACTGCAAGAAAAAAAAAATCCAAAACTTTACTTGTAAAAATGATCAATGACTTCAAAGAGGACACAAATAAGCAAATGAACAAGCGAGAAAATCAACACAGGACTTAGGTCATAAAGTCAACAATGTAGAAGGCAGAGTCAGCACAGTGGATAAGAAATTCAGCAAGGAAATTGAGATTTTGAAAAAAAAAACACAAAAAACAAAACTAAACAAACCCAGAAATGTTGGAAATGAAGAACTCAATAAACTTTCCACTGTGAAATGAAGAACTCAATAAACTTTCCACTGTGGAAAGCATCACCAGTAGGCTCAATGGAAAGTGGAAAGCATCACCAGTAGGCTCAATGAAGAAGACAGAATATCAAGGATAGAGTACCAAGGATAGAAGATAAGGTTAAGGAAAAACTACATTCATATATCAGCAAAGAAAAAAACTTAAAAGAACATGACCACAATTGTTAAGAACTTTGGAACATGATCAGGAGACAAAATCTAAGAATCCATCGGGTAGAAGTAGGAGCTGAGATAAAAACGAAAGGCATAAAAAACTTGTTTAGTGAAATTTTAGCAGAAAATCCCCCAGATCTGAGGAAAGAAATGGATATCCAACCACAAAAGGCATTTAGAACACCAAACAGCCATGACTTGAAAAGAACTTCCCTAGGACACATAACAATTAAAATGCCAAGATTATAAAATGAAGAAACAATATTAAAAGCTGCAAGAGAAAGACACCAACTCACTTACAAAGGAAAACCCATCAGAATCACATTAGACCTCTCAGCACAAACCCTAAATTCTAGGAAAGAAGGGAAAGATATACTGAAAATAAATACTTGCCAATCAAGATTATTATATCCAGCAAAGTTGTTATTTAAAATGCATGGAGAAATAAAAATGTTCTGTGAAAAACACACACTAAAGCAATACATGACCACCAAGGCAGCACTGCAGAAGCTAGTAAAATGAACCCTACACGTACAGGAGGAAGACAGTCTTCACTATGAGAGCACAGGAAAGAATAAACTTCATTGGAAGAACAGACAAACTAAAAAGAACTAGGAAAGAATTAATTATGTCTAACTAAAAACCCCAGCAAACCTAGAATATAAATAAGGGGGAAAGAGAAGAACAGTTTATGAACCAACCAGGGAAACACCCAACCCAACAATGAGCAAAGCTTTCTCAATAATAACCCTAACTATAAATGGTCTTAACTCTCCAATTAAAAGACAGATTAGTTGACTGGATTAAAAACCAAGATTCAACAAATTATTGTCTGCAAGAAACACATCTCACTGACAAGGACACCCACAGACTAAAAGTGAGAGGATGGAAATTGATATACGAAGTAACTGGAAGTCAGAAAAAAGGAGGAGTAGCCATTCTTACATCAGACAAAGTAGACTTCAAGTTAAAGCTAGTCTGAAGACAAAGAAGGTCACTACATATTTTTTTTCTTTTTCCATTTTTTATTGGAAAATTTTAATGTACACTTTAATGTGATTCATTCTGACATGCTTTTCATTGTGACATTTCCATATATGCATTTTGATGTACATTATTCATATAGGTTCCCCCTTACCCTCTTGTATGCTTCCCCTTCCTCCCCATCTAAGTCTTCTCTATCATTTACTTGGTAATATTTTTCTCTATGTCCTTGGGTTCCAGTTCTGTTTAAGGTAGAAACTTTTCCTATAGTGAACTTTGTTTTTATCTTGTCAGAACAATTGCATGCATTTTGTAGACCATTTATATTGACACCATTCTTAGCTTTTTTTTTCATCTTATTTTGATCCGACTTTGGATAGGATTTTTCCTTCTTATAATTTTGATTCAGCTCCCACATATGAGTGAGAACATGTGGTGTTTCTCTTTCTGAGCTTGTGTTCGTTCACTTAGAATAATTTTCTCTAATTCCATCCATTTTGCTGTGAATGACCTTATTTCATTTTTCTTAATTGCTGAGTAGTATTCCATTTTGTATATGTACCATAGTTTTTTTTATCCATTCTTCTGTTGAAGGACACTTTGGTTGATTCCATATCCTTGCTATTGTGAAAAGCGCTGCATTGAACATGGAGATGCAGGTGTCTCAGTGGTATGATGATCCATCTTCCTTTGGATAAATTCCCAGTAGTGTTATAGTTGGGTCATATGGTAGATCTATTTTCATATTTTTAAGATACCTCCATATTGATTTCCACAATGGTTGGGCCAATTTACAGCTCCAACAATGTAAGAGTGTTCCTTTCTCACTGTAACCTCGTCAGCATTTGTTATTTGTTTTATTGATCTTGGCCATTCTTACTGGTGTAAGGTGAAATCTCAGAGTTGTTTTAATTTGCATTTCCCTAATGGCTAGAGATACTGAGCATTTTTTCATGTGTTTCATGGCTTTATGGACCTCTTCATTTGAGAACTATCTACTCAGTTCCTTTGCCCATTTGTGTATTGGGTTATTTATTTTTGGGGGGAGTTTTTTTCTTGAGTTCTTTATAAATTCTAGTAATTAGACCTTTATCTGATATATAAAATGCAAAGATTTTTTTCCATTCCATGGGGGTTTCCTTGACTCTGTTAATTGTTTCTTTTACTGTACAGAAGCTTTTTAATTTCATGTAATCCCATTTATCTCTTGTTGCAATTTCTTGAGCAATTGGAGTCCTATTAAGGAAATACTTTCCTATGCATGTATGATGGAGTGTATTGCCTATCTTGCCTTCTATAAGTTTACTACATATTTATACAGGGAATAATTTACCAAGAAGTATATCAATTGTAAATATATATGCACTGAACATCGGTGCACCCAACTTCATCAAAAAAAAACAACAAAACAAACAAACAAACAACACTACTGGACTTAAAGGGTCCAGACAAAATAATGGTAACTTCAATTTCATACTCTCATCAATAGAAAATCCAGACAAAAAAATCAACAAAGAAACTTCAGAGTTAAACACCATAATAGTTCAAATGGACTTAATAGACATATACAGAGTATTCTACCCCAAAGCTACAGAATACACATACTTTGTAGCCCATGGGACATTTTCTAAAATAGATCACATTTTAGGCCATAAATCAAGTCTTAAGAAATACAGAAAAATTAATTTCATGTATCTTATAAGACCATATCATGAGAGGGTAAGGGGGAAAGTTAATGTGAGCCATGTACAATGAGATGCATGTATGGAAATGTCATAATGAGACTGATTAAATTCATTAAAAATTACAAAAGAATCTCTGGTATTATTGATATAAAATGGTAAAGAATTTGAGAAGAGAAGCAGAAAGGAAAACAAGGGGAAGGGAAATAAATTATTTAAACAAAGCACTTTTAAAAATTTAATCTTTTATGGTAAAAATGCCTACAGCCTTAGCCCTATGGCCTCTGATCCCATCAGATCTCAGAAGCTAAGCAGGGTTGGGCCTGGTTAGTACCAGGAGACTGCCTGGGAACACCAGGGGCTGTAGGCTTGGTAGAAGGACCTGGCAACCCACTCCACAAAATCAATCCACCATTGAAAACCATATGAATGGCAGAGAAAAACTGACAATTATGTTTCACCTTTTGCACATAGGGTTGCTACAAGTTGTATACTGACTAAACAGCACCTAACAGCGACAACATGGTAACAATGCTATTTGTGTTACAAAAAGTGCTTTAATCATTTAAAGATTTTTCTTTTTTTATTCTTTAAAAATCATCATACAATATGTACAGTATGAATTTTATGAGATTATCATACAGTTGTATCATGTGCTTTGCATTTGTTCTCTTTCTTTATCTACCCCGTGTTCCCATTCCCCTCCCACTATTCCACTCACTATTCTAGATACATCCTCTTGTATTTTCCAGTCTTGAATATATATATATGTGTGTGTGTGTGTGCGTATATATATATATATATATATATATATATATATGTATGTATGTATGTATATATACGTAGTCATATGTCAGTGCAGAGAAGCACTGACAATAGCGTTTCACCTGTTATATGTAGGGTTGCTATGAGTCAGATACCAACTCCACGGCACCTAACAACAACAACAATGTATATATACTACATTTAGAAAATCACTGGACATCTGGGCTGATTCCATATTGTTGTAATTGTGAACAGTACTGCAATGAACATGGAGATGCAAGTATCTCTATAGTATGATGACTTGGGTTCCTCTGGATATGTGCCAAAGAATACTATACCAGGTTCATGTGGTAGTTCTATTTTTAGTTTTCTGAGGAGCCTCCATACTGATTTCCATAACAGATGTATGAGTTTACTGTCCCATCAGCAATGTATAAGTGTCTTTTTCTACACATGCTCACCACCATTGTTTGTTTTCTTGATGCTAGCCATTTTAACTGTAGTGAGATGGAATTTCAGTGTAGTTTTGATTTTAATTTCCCTAGTAGCTAAGGATGTTGAATATTTTTCATATATTTTTGGCTATTTATATTTCTTCTTTTGAGAATGGTCTGTTTAGTTCAATTGCTCCCTTATTTATTAGACTATTTGTATTTATTTGGTATTTAATTTTTTCAGTTCTTTGTATATCTTAGATATTAATCCTCTGTCAGATGTATATTTGGCAAAGATTTCTCTCCCATTCTGTAGGCTCTCTTTTTATGTCATTGATTGCTTCCTTTGCTGTGCAAAAACTTCTTAATTTCATGTAGTCCTATTTGTCAATTCTAGTTACTATTTCCTAGGATATTGGAGTTCTTGTAAGAAAGTACTTGCCTACGCCCATGTATTGAAGAGTTTTCACCACATTTTCTTCTAGTAGTTTCAAAGTTTCTGGTTTTACACTAAGATCTTTGATCTATTTTGTGTTTATTTTTGTATGGAATGAGAGATAGAGATCTACTTTTATTCTGTTTTTTTTTAAAGACATATTTGTTCAATGTCGTGATCAAGCTATCACATTTAGCAATCAACAGCATGGGAGCAAAATAAAAAGATGACATTAAAACCCTTTGTTGGAATGCTTTACACTTTCCACAGAACAGAAACTATAATAACTGTTATACAATTAGTCGTAAATGTGTTCTTGAGTTTTCTTTTCCATACACAGGAGTATTGCCCAAAATGTGTCTTCTTTGTAGCAGCTATGCCCTGCCACCACTGTGCTTGCTGAGTTCACAAGTGTGTTGTAATCTGTAGCCTCCTTGTCATGTCTCTAGATCTCCTCTCCTGATAAGCTTTGTTTATGGGAAGTAATTAAAACCTTCTGCCACTGCCATAGCTATTGCTGCTGCTGGAACCACCATAGCCACCTTGGTTTTGTGTTTTGGCAAAGTATTAGCCTCCACCACTGTAGGGGCCAGAGTTTCTGCCTCCAAACTTTCTTCCCTTTATGAGTCCAAAATGTGAAGATTGTTGTAATGGTCAAAATCATTGTAGTTTCCACCAATTCAAAAGTTCCCTCCATCATTACCAAATCCATTGTATTCATCCCCACTGCCACCATATCCACCACCACTACAGCTGCCACCAAAGCCACCATGACCACTGAAGTTTCCTCAATGACCAAAGTTGTCATTGGTGCCAAAATCATCTCCATGACCACCACCAAAGTTTCCAGAACCACTTCAACCTCTTTGGCTAGACAAAGCACTAGCTATCTCTTACTTTTATAGGGCCTCCCTTACTTCACAGTTGTGGCTGTTCACAGTATGATATTTCTGAATAACAGTCTTATCTACAAAGTCACAGTCATCAAAGGTTACAAAAGCAAAGCCCCTTTTCTTTCCACTGCCTCAGTCATGCTTTAAACACTTCAATTTTCCTATATTCAAAATAATCAAATAGGTAATCTTCTTCAGTGTCTTCTTTAATATCACCAACAAAGGTCTTTTTCACAGTTAAGAGGGCACCTGGTCTTTGAGACTCTTCT
This sequence comes from Pedetes capensis, assembly GCA_007922755.1. Classification (NCBI taxonomy): domain Eukaryota; kingdom Metazoa; phylum Chordata; class Mammalia; order Rodentia; family Pedetidae; genus Pedetes; species Pedetes capensis. The sequence goes on along the minus strand of VMDO01020072.1, from coordinate 14,266 downwards.
CTTGAGACAACTCTCTTTGGTTCCACGTTCTTCCATCCACCTATGTGGCCTTACACTCATGGCTGCATTCACCTCCTCCACAGTGGTGTAGGTGACAAACCAAAAGCCCCTGGAGCACTTGGTGTTTGGATCTTTCATTACTACACAGCCTGTGAGTGTTACCCATTCCTCAAAATGGCTTCTCAGACTCTCATTGGCTGTTTCAAATCTCAGCCCTTCTATGAAGAGCTTCTGCAGCTGTTGAGGCTCTTTAGGAGACTCTGACTTAGACATGATGGCAGTAGAAAGAGAGACTTTAATGATGCTTTCTTGGCTACTACCACAGGCAGAAAGGAGTAAGCTAATGAATGTTAATTGTTGTTGTTAGATGCAAGTCAGTGTCCAACATTATTGTCAGTGCTTCTTTACTGCTCATATGGTTTGCAATAGCTGATTATTTTTAGGGAGGGGATTGCCGGGTCCTTCTCCAAATCCTACAGAACCTGGTGTTTCCAGGCAGCCTCCCATTCAAGTATTAACCAGGCCTGACCCTGCTTAGCTTCCAAGATCTGGTGGGATCAGATGCTACAGTGGTATGGCTGCAGGCAATGAACATTAATAATCTTCTTTTATTCTTCTATATGTGCATATCCTGTTTTCCTTGCATCATTAGCTGTCTGTTTTCCAATGTATGTATATATGTTTTTGATTCCCTTATCAAAAATCAGGTAACTATAGATGCATGGGTTCATTTTTGAATGCTTTATTTTATTCCATTGATCTTCATGTCTATTTTTGTACCAGTACCAACCTGTTTTTGTTATGATGGCCCTGTAATATAATTTGATGTCATGTATTGTGATGATTCCTGCATTGGTCTTTGTGTTCAGATTGCTTTGGCTATCCAGGGTCTTTTGTGATTCCATATGAATTTTGTTGTTGTTGTTTGGTGCCATTGAGTGGGTATCTGACTCATAGGAACCCTACATACAATAGGCGAAACAGTATTGCTAATACTTCTCTGCTATTCATAGGGTTTTCAATGGCAGATTGTTTTTTGGGAGTGTGTTGCCAGGTCCTTCTTCCAAGCCTACAGCACCTGGTGTTCCTAGGCAGTATCCTATCCAAGTACTAACCAGGCCTGACCCTGCTTTGTTTCCAAGATCTGATGGGATTTGATGCCACAGTGGTACAGCTGCAGGCATATGAATTTTAGGATTGCTTTTTCTATTTCTTGAAACATGTCATTGCAATTTTGATTGGGATTGCATTGAATCTGTAAATCACTTTTGATATTATAGCCATTTTCACAATATTAATTCTGCTAGTCCATGAGCAAGGGAGGTCTTTCTATTTTCTAGTGTCTTCAATTTCTTTCTTAATCTTTTAAAATTTTCATTCTATAAACCTTTCAGTTCCTTGGTTAAATTTAATCATAGATATTTTATTTTTCTTGAGGCTATTGTGAGTGGGGTTGTTGTATTGTTATCTTTCTCATCCTGTTCTCATTGGTATATAAAAATGCTACCAATTTTTGAATATTTATTTTCGTATCCTGGTACTTTGCTTATCAGGTCTAAAAGTTTTCTGGGGGAGTCTTTAGAGACTTTTAAGTATAGAATCATGTTGTTTGCAAATAGGGATAGTGTGACTTCTTAGATCCCTCTTTGTATCCACTTTATTTCCTTTTTTCTTGGGAAATTCTTTATTACTATCTCAATTTCCTTGTTATATATCAGCTTATTTATATTTTATTTATTTAATTTTGGTAGGTCATATGGGTTAAGGAATTTATCCATTTCTTCTGTATTTTACTTTTTTGGGGAAGTCCAAGTTCTGGCATTGATTTCTGATGGTCCTATGTATTTCATTGGTATGTGTTGTAATGACCCTTTTTATATCTATTTTTATTAATTTGGATCTTCTCTTTCTTTTGGCTAGCTTCACTAAGAGTTTGTCTATCCTCTTTATCTTTTCAAAGAACTAATTTTTCATTTTGTTGATTGTTTCTATTGTTCTTTTAGTTTCTATTTCATTGATTTCTTCCCTGATCTCAATTATATCTTTCCATCTACTGCCTTTGGGTCTGACTTATTGTTCTTCTAATACCTTAAGGTACATCATTAAGTTACTTAGTTGGGCTTTCTCTGATTTTTTAAATATGAGCACTCATAGCTTATAAATTTCTCTCCTAGAACTAACTGCCTGTTCTGTATCCTGAAGGTTCTGGTAGGTTATTTTTAATTTTTGTTTGATTCCAGGGATTTTAAAATCTCCCCTGATTTCTTCAGTGACCCACTGATCATTCAGAAGAATACCATTCAGTCTCTATGTATTTGCAATGCTTTTGTAGTTTCCCTTGGTATTGATTTCCAGTTTTATTCCATTATGATCTGGTAGGATACAAGGAATGATTTTAATTTGCTTGTATTTTTTAGAACTTCTTTTGTGACCTAAAATATATTCTACTTTAGAAAAAGTTATATGTGGTACTGAGAAAAATGTATACTCTGCATCTGTTGGATGAAATGTTCTGTTGATATCTGTTAAATCTATTTGGTTTTTGGTGTTGTTTAACTCTAATTTTTCTCTGTTGATTTTTTGATTGAATGATCTATTGAAGAGAGTGGGTTATTGAAGTCACTCATTATTATTGTATCAGGACCTGTTATTGTATCAGGACCTGTCTGTTCTTTTATGGTCAGTGGTGTTCATTCTATAAAATTAGGTATATACCATTGCTTGCTATAGACATATTTACAATTATCATGTCTTCTTGATTGATTACTCCCTTCATTAATATATAGTGACCTTCTTTGTCTCTTCTGATTAATTTTAGGCTGAAATTTACTTTTATATCAGTATACCTTCTTTTCTTTTCTTTTTCTTTTTTGCTTTTTTCTTTTCTTTGCTTCCATGCTTGGTAAATTGTTTTCCATCCTCTCATTGTTTAGTCTTTGTGTATCTTTTCCAGTGAGATGTGTCTCTTGAAGGCAATATGTAGTTGTGTCTTATTTATCAATCCAGTCATCTAGTCTGAGTATTTAATGAGGAACATTAAGACAATTTACATTTAGGGTTATTATTGAGAGGAATTTAGTGTTTTGTGTGCTTTTGTTGGTTGTTTTCATAGGTTATTTGATTGCTGTTTGTCCTTTTCTTTCTCCCCTGGTAATGTTAGGGGTTTGTAGGTTTACTTCACTGGATATGCTTACTTATATTGTAGCTTGGCCTGCAGCTGTAGCCCTGTGGCATCTGATCCCGTCAGATCTCGGAAGCTAAGCAGGGTTGGGCCTGGTTAGTACCTGGATGGGAGACCGCCTAGGAACACCAGAAGCTGTAGGCTTGGGAGAAGGACCTGGCAACCCCCTCCCAAAAATCAATCTGCCATTGAAAACCCTATGAACAACAGAGAAGCACTGACAATAGTGTTTCCCCTGTTGTACAGAGGGTCACTATGAGTCGGATACCGACTCGACAGCACCTAACAACAACAACAACAACAACATATTGTAGCTTATATCATACATGTGTTCCTCTCACCCCTCATGAGTTCTCATGTTTGTGTCTGTCTTTCTTCTTGCTCTGTGTGCAAGATTCCTTCAAGTATCTTCTGCCATGCTGATTTAGTGATCATGAACTGATTAAGTTTGCACTTGTCTTGGAATGCCTTTATTGCTCTGTCAAATTTAAAGTATAGTTTTGCTGGATATAATAATCTTGGCTGATGTTTTAGGGCTTGAAATATTCATTCCATGATTTGTTAGCTTTTACAGTTGCTAATGAGAGACTTGATGTTATTCTGACACATTTACTTTTGTAAGTGAGTTGATGTTTTCTCTTAAAGCTTTTTGGAATTGTTTCTTTACTTTATAGTCTTAGAATTTTAACTATATTATGACATGGAGAGGGTCTTTCCTGATCATGCCTGTTGGGGTTCTGTCACGTGTTTGTGTTGTCTATTTCTTCTCCTAACTTTGGAAAGTTTTTGTTATTATTTCATTGAGTAGATTTTATATGCCTTTGGTTTTAATCTCAGCTCCTTCTTATACCCCATTGATTCTTTGGTTTGGTGCCTTATAATGTCCCACAGTTCCTAAAAGTTGTGGCCATATTCATTTATTGTCTTTATTTTCATATTGATTTCTAAGTGTAGTATGTCCTCTACCTTGTCTTCTATCTCTGATATTCTTTCTTTTGTTTGATCTATTCTGCTGATGTTAATTTCCACTGTGTTTTTATTTTGCTTTTCATTTCCATTTTTTTCTTAATAGTTTCAATTTCCTTGCTGGATTTCTCACCCAGAACGTGGATTGACTTTCTCAATTTTTTTCATTTGCTTAGTTGTATCTTCTTTGAAATCATTAATAATTTTTATAACTAGACTTTTGAATTCTCTGGCCTCTCAGCTTTGTTTTTTGAGGATTTATGATCTTTTGGAGGAGTCATGGTACCTTGCTCTTTCATGTTTATTGTGTTTCTTTGTTGTGATTTGCTCATCTGTTGGGATAGAAGTTTCTTTGGGATTTATTTGGAAGTCTTCTTTATTAGCAGCCTTTTCTTGAATTGCTAATGCTCTGAGATTGGAAAGCAAATGTCTGTTACAATAACATCACCTAGTCAAACCACAAATGTAATTACTGTACAATTAGAATTGTTTTATGCTAACTAGTATATTATCAGTAAGTTTAGGAAAGAAGATAGCCTGAATAGTGGAGTGTTGGTTATGAGATGAGAAGTGTTAAGTTGGAGGGAAAAATTATAGATGAGCAAAGTGACAGAATGTAGTAGAAGAAAGGGAGGAGACGTAAGCAGCTGGGTTGAGTGAGAAGGGGATAAGATGGTGAAGAATAGGATTGTTAGGCAGAGAGGGAGGGAATAGAAAGAGGTTTTAAGTCTTCTATTACTTAATAGAGAAGAAAGTTCATGAATAAAATTAGTTTAAGTTATGACCTGAGTAATGACTGACAACATTAAACCTTGTTTGAGGGGAGAAAAAAAGCACCAAGAACAAGTATTGGAAAGAGTACTGGAGTGGGTGTAGCAGTCTGTCAGGATCTCCTATTAGCTGCATTTCCCAGACCTGGAGTCTTTTTCAGCAGCTTGGTTGTATGGTGGCTCTTTCTGTCTGCAACAGAGGGGGAGCAACAAGCCCCAATGCCACAGATCTGCCAGGTGCAGTGCCTCTAGTCTTTTCAGGCCTAGGGTCTAGTTCAGCAGCTCAGTTCTATGGATGGCTCTATCTGCACCAGAGGGGGAGCCACAAGCCCCAGTGCTGCAGACCCACAAGGCATAGTGTCTGTAGCCATGGTGCACATAGTTCAATTTATAGCTAAGTTGGTTGGGAGGTTCATGTATCTTGGAGTACCCAGCTACTTCTTCTTCATCTGATGGTAAACAGCCAACATTGTTGGTACTCTAGGCATGGTTTAGGGGCCTGCCTGGGCAGTGCAGCTCCCCATATCACTGCTGGTTCAGCAGGCAGGCAAGACTGCTCCTTGTTTTCCCACAGTCCCACAATTGTCTCATATGTCTGTCTTACCCCTAGGTGTTGTGATGTTGTGCCACCAGGGTCCCTGTTCAGTGATTTGTCTTTGTTTGCTAACAGACTACATAGTATGGTGAGGGTATCTGGTTTACCTTTTGGGTGGTACATCATCTCTCTTATTGGGGTGGTGCATGACTGAGGATGGCCCTGCTTGTTCTTTCCCATTGTGTGGGGTCTTCTGTTTCCTGCGTATTGAGGCTATCCTATTACCTTCTTTGTGATTTCTGTGCCTTTTCTGTTTTTCTCTATTAAAAAGTCAATCATTTTCTAGCCTGCTTCCTTTGTTTCACACAGAAGCTGCTTCTAATCTGCCATTTTAATGGGAAGTTTCTAACTCTCCTTTCTACACCATTATCATTGGCTTGGGTCAATCTCCTTTTTCTTTGAGATCAGAAACTAACATCTAACATGTATCTGTTATCAAATTCTACCACAATCTGGTTATCTTTTATGTGACTGTCATATTTGTCTTTCTAACTCTATGTCAGTGTCTTCTGGAAACTTGCTTCTTGTGTATAACATGCAATGCAATCTTCTTATCCCACAAAGCCATAAGCAGGTAGACCTCTAACCTTTCCTAGTGTTGTTTCTCACCCTTCTCCACATCACACACTCCATTTGTCAAACACAGAATTTCTTGCCACTCTGCACCCTTGCTCTGGCCCTTCATGACTGTGATCCACTTGAGCTGTGGATAGACATGCTCTCTGCAGACATCTGCTGTGTGCTGGCTGTGGTGCCCTGCTCTTATTACTCAAAGTTGTACTTATCTCTTAAGAATCAGTTTAAATCTCAGAGTCTTTCTCTTGGTCCAATTCTCTTCTCCACAGAAGATTCTTTCATTTCATTCTGTAAATCTTGCTGCCAGCATTCTGAAAACTTAGGGCTATCTCCACTCAATGTGTAGACCTCCATTTCATCCCTTTATTTGTTCAAGATGAGACGACAGTGCTCACATTCCAGATTCACATCTAGGCTCACACCAGCACTAGCACATGTAAAGCTGATGGTTTGAAAAATGCACTGTTCCTCAGGGCCTGGTCCTTGGTTGACATCTGCTCAACATCATGAAAAATAAATGGTTTTTAACTCAAGTGTTCACTCTGGTTGTTTGGTGGTGGGGGCTTGGGAGAGCAATACTGAAGTCATGGTTGGACTCAGCAATAAAGAGCAAGAGTGCTGGGTGTGGTGGTGGGGTGGGTGGTTTTTTATGGAGCCTTTATTGTTCTACCATACCCTTTCTGAGTCTTTCTGGTTTACTTTCTCCATACTAAACTTTCAGTCCCTCAGGCTCCTTTTCTTAGATACTATCTTCCTCTAATTCCTATGCCTGCAGCCATAGCCCTGTGGCATCCGATCCCGTCAGATCTCGGAAGCTAAGCAGGGTCGGGCCTGGTTAGTACCTGGATGGGAGACCACCTGGGAATACCAGAAGCTGTAGGCTTGGGAAAAGGACCTGGCAACTCCCTCCCAAAAATCAATCTGCCATTGAAAACTCTATGAACAGCAGAGAAGCACTGACAATAGTGTTTCCCCTGTTGTACAGAGGGTTGCTATGAGTCGGATACCGACTCGATGGCACCTAACAACAACAACAACAACAACAACAACAACAACTAATTCCTATACTTTTTAGGATTCTGCTGTGCAACTGATTTTGGATCACCTTTCTTCCTTTAAATGTACTGTGCTTTCTCAAACCTATTAAATCGTTTACCACCCATCCATTCACTTTTCATTTTCTAAAATTTTGTTAATATCTGCCATTTACTGTTATATTCACTCTGTTCTTACTGTCCTGTGATCTCCCTATTAATTGTTCCCCTTTAGTCTATTTACATAGTGAGGTTTATCATTTTTTAATCCTCTGTTTGTTCAGTCTACCACATTTGATCTAAACCTGTGCAATGGTTTTTTAATTATGCTTTTTTGGTATATACTCATTTCTCTTTAAATGAGGGATGTGCAAACATCATATAATGTTTTTAGGTGCTGTCAATTCGGTATCAACTTACAGTGATTCCGTATAAGAGGTGAAACACTATTGTCATTTCTTCTCTGCTATTCATAGGGTTTTCAATGGTGGATTGATTTTAGGGAATGGGTTGCTGAGTCCTTCTCCCAAAGAATTATATAATATGAGTGAATAATTCACAACTTTTACTTTTTACCGCAAGCAGCTTTGGGAATCATGAGAGTGTTCTGGCTTTGGTGGGTCTTTCTAGGTCTGCTACACCCCATGCTTCCATGAGCACATGACTTTGTTATCAGCCTGCCTACAATTCACCACTTGGACACAGTTTGATTATTCTTATGTTCTCTGAACTTGGACTTCCTTTTGTCCTTACTAAAACATTTTCACTCTTTAAAAGTTTGGTTCAATGCCCTTTATTTGTAAGCCTTTCCCTACCCAACTCCAATGGGTACAATTCATTTGCTTTCTCCTTATGCCTCATCTGAATGCCTCCTCTGTACTCTTGTAATGTCTTTTGTTTTCTTAATTAGAATATTTATCATGATATAATATTTGACTTTCTTGTCTGCTTTATAACACATTCTGACCTCTTTGAGAGCACAGCCTAATTTTCATGATGTATTTTGAGTACCCGGGTTCAATGCCTGGCACCACAAAAATGGGAGAAGGATGTGGCAATCCACTCTTGAAACAATCAGTCATTTAAAACCCTATGAGGATTGCTATGAGTCAGACCTGACGTAGTGGCACTCAATAAAAATGAAAACAATACTATATAGTTGGGGCTGGGGTTCAGCACGGTAGGTAGAGTGCCATTTTGCACTCTCTGGGGCCCTGGATTCAATCTCCAGCACTGCAAAAATGGGAGAAGGACATGGCAGCCCACTCCCAAAACAATCACCAAAACAATGAGCCATTGAAAACCCTTTGAGGGTAGCTCTGAGATGGACCTGAATCGACAGCACGTAATAACAACATACAATATAGTAGGTTAAGCCATTAAAAACTTTATAAATACCAGAGAAGCACTAACAATACTGGTTTGTCTGTTGTATGTAGGGTTGCTATCAGTCAAACACTGACTAGATGGCACCTAACAACAACATATAGTAGGTGTTTGCAGTCATACCACTGTGGTGTCTGATCCCATCAGATCTCTGAAGCTAAGCAGGGTCGGGCCTGGTTAGTACTTGGATGGGAGACTGCCTGGGAACACCAGGTGCTGTAGGCTTGGGAGACGGACCTGGCAACCCACTCCCAAAAAACAATGAGCCATTGAAAACCCTATGGATAGCAGAGAAGCATGACAGTAGTGTTCAGTCTGTTGTATGTAGGGTCACTATGAGTCAGTCACCGACTCAATGGCACTTAACAACAACAACAATAACAACAACATAGTAGGTGTTCAATATTTGCTTGTCAAATTAATGATGACATGGAAGCTCACTATTAGAAGTGATTTATTTTCCTTGTTTTAGAATGTCTGTTTTACCAGGGTGCTTTCTTCACAACTGCAATCACTCAGTGGAGCCTGGTGATCAAGAAACAATCTATAGAGAATATGTGGGTACCCATAACATGAGGTTACTGAGTGTCAAGTGTGTGCATATGTTAATGATTGTGGCACAGGGCAGCTTGGTGAACCTTGTAAGGATAATTCAGAAATTCTCAATTTGTTTGCTGCAGGTGAAATACATTTTATATTGAGGCAAGTGGCTAATTGTTCAGAGTTGGTTGATTATTAGAGCAATGGCCTCTCATTCAATCTATGTTGATGGTGCAAATGAAAATTACTGCTAAAAATACCACAAATGCTCTGAAGAAGCCAGTCAAAAAAAAAAAAAAAAAAGAGAGAGAGAGAGAGAATGAGCATGAACAGCTGGAAGCATATTTTTCCAGGATAAATATGTACCAGTATTTGAGTACAATTGGTTCACGATTTTCTATTTAGGATAATAGCATCACTTAAGTTATAGAAGAGGAATATTTCTGTATTTTAGATACGTCCCAAGTAATCCTCTTCTTTCTTCTTCTCCCTAATCACACCTTCAATCACATACTTGGAGATCTACAATGTGATATATCAAATGATTTTAAGGACCCTTGAAGGAAAATAGGAGGACAATATAGTTAGGTCAAATTGACATATAGGCTCTGAGTTTAGGCTGCCTAAGTTTGAGGTCCCAGTTCAATGTTATTATCTTTGAGAACTCAAGGACCTCATTTGTAAAATGTACCTCATTTGTAAAATGAGGTTATGTTGTAGGTTATCTATGTAGGTTGTAGGTTACCTATGTAGGTTATGAGATTATATTGTATTCTTATTATTGTAGGATTAAATGATATACTCATAAACTTCTTAGAAATTCTTGGAATGTTTTAAGCCTGTCATAATGCTATTATTGTTTTATAGTCTCAAGGCCAAGTATCAGTACAGATCCTTTTTCCACATATGTTGTTTAATTCCCACTCCCTTTTCCCATACACTGGAGATCGCTGGAGAAAGTGAGTGTCTGTGATCCCTAAAGAAGTGTGTCCTTTCTTGAGTATCTTGCTCAATTCCTATGCCACATGACTTTTTTTTCCTAGGCTGAACTCTAAATCTGAACATATCTCAACCTCCAATGGAAAGACGAGATCATTTGGTTTGTTAATCCACAAGAGATTTAGACCAAATATCTGTGAAGTAGCAAAGTAAATTATAAAACCTAATGCAGAATATAAGAATAGGTTCTTCCATCCCACACACACTCTTGAGGTAGTATGAGATCTTGCTGGCTTAAACTAACATGATATTTATTTTTTATGTGAGTAGAGGCTGTTTAAGGTCTCAAGAATAATTATTTGCGTTAATATAACCCCCACCTCCATTTTATTTATGCTACACTGTGCTCAGTGGTGCCTCCTTTTATACAGTGTATGCAAAAGTGAATTTAAGTCCTATGTTGATGAGCTATGATAAATTCTGAGAATTTAGTGTACAACAGTATATATTTATGCATCTGCACATACATGGCTATACTTTAGGAAAAGTGACAACCTACACTGACTTTTTAAGATAAAAATATTAAAGTATTGTTAATTTTTAAAAAATATACAGCACAAAAGTGAGCCACTAAAGTTAGTATTCCAATTGGATGTCAGACCAGCAGAATCTATAACAATGGATTGACTCCCTGAATAAACACTTTAACAGAATATCTCTATTAGGGAAAATTTAATATGATTTCTCTATGGGAATTTTTCCCTGAATGAAATGATCAGTTCTATTGGAGGTGAAGGGGAAAATTAAAATATGTCACTAAGCCTTTCAAAAACTCTGAGACTATTTTAGAACATGTCTATCAAAATGGTCACCATTAAACTAGAAAAATGTTTTATCTGTAGAAACAATGGACTTATGGGTAGAAGATGAAAAGTGAAAACAAACACTTCTTGGGGGGAAGAAAAGTAATACTGTGGATTGTTCAGATTTGAAGAGAGGTAGTCAAAGGGTTTATGTATCCAAAGGCAAAGACATGTAGACTACTTTCCCAAAGTTGCCTCGGTACTTATTGAACTAAGTGTTTTACATTGGAGAAGTAGAATAGCAAGCTGATGAGAGAACTATCCTTGCATTGTCTATATTCTTAAGGGATAGGAAATAGAACAGTCCAGGGTATGACCCTATGATATCCAGGAAGGCTTGGAGCCAGACATCCTTAAGGGAGACTTTCCCTCCACAGCCAGTAGCCAAGGGAAGTGTGTCATTCATTATTTTAAACAATAAGATCTACCTTAATGAAAACGTGCAGGAAAAGACTTATTTAAATATATTTGCCCTGACAAAGAATCTCCAGTAGACTTCAGGTGTCTGTCTCAGCTCCCACAAAACCAGAAACCATGCTCAAGCCAAACCTTGGTGGCCAATCCAGCCAAGATACCAGTGTTGCCACTGCTTGGTGCTGGCTTTGGGTTTTTTCCTGGTCACTGCAATTTCTGTTGTTGATACCAGGAAGTGGATTCCAGAAATTCTAGGGTTGCTGATTGTAAGAAGGCAGATACCTCTGTTACCATGTTCACTACAAGATGGCTTCCACGTGCATGAACTCTCTCATGCCACTAGCTTCCAGACTGAGGTCATGACTTTGGGTGTGCCAGATACTTTTACTCAGCTGCAGGCAGGGATGGAGTTCTGGCTTCTACAATGAAGAGACTCAGAATTTGTGAAAGTAGTCAGACACAAGAAGAATGTTCAAATGCTACTGGATTGCCACAAACATGACAAATATTCACCAGACTTCCCCATCCCAAAATGGTAGAGGTATGTAGCATAAGGGAAGGGCATTACCAGCTTTCTATGCTAATCATTTAATTGATGCTATTGTATACTAGCTAGGCTGGACTTTAGCTCAGTTGGTAGAGTGCTGTGCTGCACTGTGACAACCTGGGTTCAATCCCCAGTACCACAAAAATGGGAAAAGGATGTGGAAGCTTTCTCCTGAAATAATCCCAAAACAATCCGCCATTGAACACTGTATGAGGGTTGCTATGAGTTGAACATGACTCCATGATACCTAACAAAAACAAATAAAATACCATACTATGAATATGTGTTCTGTATTTTAGATGATATTAAGAGTGTCAAAAGTAGGAATAGAATTGATCAAAGCTAGAAAAATGGTTCTCCCATGTGTCTGTCAGCTTGTTGTACTGTGGGGGCTTGCAGGTTGCTATGATACCAGAAGCCATACCACTGATATTTCAGATATCAGGAGGGCCATCCATGGTGGACAGGAAGCTGAGCTTCCAAACCAAGACAGACTAAGGAGAAGGATGTGGCAACCCACTCCCAAAACAATTAGCCATTGAAAACACTATGAATAGCAGAGAAGCACTGTCAAATATAGTGCTAGAAAATGAGCTTCCCAGCCTGGAAGGCATTCAAAAACAACTAGGGAAGAGTTGCCTCTTCAAAATAGAGTGGACCTTAATGAAAGGAATGGAGTAGAGTCCCTAGCACCTCTTTTTGCTGGTGTGACATGAATCAAAATGAGAGGAAACATACTGACTATAACAATGGGCTCAAACATAAAAAGATCGTATGCATGATACAGTGCTGGGTAGTGTTTTGTTCTGCTGTACTCAGGGTCACCTGGATTCAACTTGATGGCGCCTAATAACAACAATGACAACAACAGAAAAATGGTTGGATTATTAAGTTGATCCTTATATCTCAATGTTAGAGTGAAAATACTTTCAAGGCTGTTAAAGGATGAATATGGCCATATAGTTTACTGTAGTGAACTTGACACTGTTATTAGATAGGTTTGACAATTTTCTCCTTTGCACTCCAGTGAATGGTGGATATAATGTTACTGTGGCCATTATAACACTTTATTCTATGTATTTCCTCATATGTCTGTCTCCTGTGTGTTTTTTAAAGGGCCTAGAACCAACACACCCCCACATGTTTGTCAGTTTGCCACACTGTGGGGGCTTGTGTGTTGTGATGAGGCTGAGAGCTCTGCCACTGTAACCTCGGACATGAGCAAGGTTACCCATGGTGGACAGGTTTTCAGCTGAGCTTCCAGACTAAAATAGACTAGGGAGTAGGACCTGGCGAGCCACTCCCTAAACAACTAGCCATTGAAAACCCTATGGATAGCAAAGAAACACTGTCACATATAGTGCCGGAAAGTGAACCCCCCAGGTTGGAAGGCACTCAAAAGACTACTGGGGAAGAGTTGCCTCCTCCAAGTAGAGTCTACCATGATGACGGAAATGGAGTAAAGCCCCAGGGTGCTCAACTTGCTGATGTGGCACGACTCAAAATGAGGAGAAACAACTGTAAACATCCATTAATAATTGGAACATGGAATGTATGTAGTATGAATCTAGGAAAATTAGAAATTGTTAAGAGAGAAATGGAGCACATAAACATTGACATTCTAGGCATCGGTGAGCTAAAATGGACCGGCATAGGCCATTTTGAGTCAGGCAATCATATGGTCTACTATGCTGGGAATGATTAAAGAGAAATGGGGTTGCATTCATCATCAAAAAAGACATTTTAAGATCTGTCATGAAATACCATGTTGTCAGTGATAGAATAATATCCATACTCCTACAAGGAAGGCCGATTAATATGACTATTATTCAAATTTATGCACCCACCACTAAGACCACAAATGAAGAAAGAGAAGACTTCTATCAGCTTCTGCAATCTGAAATAGACCAAACATGCAATCAAGACATACTGATAATCACTAGTGATTGGAACGCAAAGGTTGCAAAGGTTGGAAACAAAGAAGAAGGCCCAATAGTTGGAAAATATGGTCTTGGTGACAGAAATGAAGCTGGAGATCACATGATAGAATTTTGTCAGACCAATGACCTTTTCATTACAAATACATTTCTTCAACATCATAAACGGAGACTATACACATGGACTTCACCAGATGGAACATACAGGAATCAAATTGACTACAGATGTGGAAAGAGATGATGGAAAAGCTCTATACAAAATGTCAGAACAAGACCAGGTGCTGACTGTGGATCAGACCATCAACTTCTCATATGCGATTTCAAACTGAAGCTGAAGAAAATTAGAACAAGTATACGAGAGCCATGGTATGACCTTGAGTATATCCCACCTGAGTTCAGAGACCACCTCAAAAATAGGTTTAATGCATTAGACACAAATGACAGGAGACCAGAAGAGTTGTGGCATGACATAAAAGATATCATTCAAGAAGGAAGCAAAAAGTTCTTAAAAAGACAAG
>VMDO01020071.1:0-38309 GCA_007922755.1 Pedetes capensis | reverse complement strand
ATAAAAATAAAAGGGGGGGAGGGAAGATAAGAATGAGGTCAATATAAATGGACTAGAAATCGCATGTAATTGTTCTAACAAGATAGAAACAAAGACCACTACAGGAAAAGTTTCTATCTTAAACAGAAATGGAACCCAAGGACATATGGAAAAATACTACATAGTAAAAGATAGAGAAGACTTGGATGGGAAACTTAGATGGGAAGGGGGGGAGGGGGAAAGCATAGGGGAGGGTAAGGGGTAACCTATATGAATAATGCTTATCAAATTGCATATATGAAAATTGTCACAGTGAAAAAGCATGTCAAAATGAGTCACATTATGATGTACATTAAAAATTTCTAATAAAAAAAGAAAAATAATTTAAGCATGAAACTATGATAAATTTGGATAACATGATTTAAAGGATGATCAAAATATAGTTTTAAGAAGTAAAAAAAAAGAATAAGATATTAAATTGTTGAAGTAGAGCTTGATCGTGATTTTCTTTCTGAAGTCAACACACAGGACATTATCTTTATTACCCGTATTAAAGTCTCCAATGCAAAGTTTAGATGACAACTTTAAATTATACAATCAGAGAATATTTTTTTCAGATTTGGGGGGCAATGTGCAGGTGAAAATATATGACACCATCACTCCTTAAAAACATATAGCCAAGGTATGAAACTTGTGTAAAAAGGTGTGCACATCTTTCTTATTTCTAAATAACATCAAATTGAATTTCAAGTTTGCAAGTCCTAATTGCTGCCTGTCCTCCCAAATACTTCAGATTGCTGGAGTTCTCAATTTTTGCCAAGCTAGTGGGTGTAAAATGGCATTTCGCTGTGCTTTTAATTTGCATTTTCCTGAATTAATGAGGTTGAGTATATTTTCATATGTTTATTGGCATTCTCTGTTACTATTATTTATTTTTAAGCTTTGCTAATTTGATTTACTGAAAGTGATGCCTCATTTGCATTTCTTTGATAACTAACAGGGTTAATACTTTTTCATATGCTTATTAGCCATTTTTATTTTTTTGTGTGAATCGCCCATTCATATCCTGCCCATTTTTCTATTGGGATTTTCGTGCTTTCTTATGAATGCAAATGAGTTCTATTAAGGCCTAACCTCTTTAATTGTCATATTTATTGTGTTTCAATCTTGGGATAAACTGTACTTTGTTATGTGATACCATAGTTCTCAGAATATACTTATGAATGCGATTCGCTGATCTTTTGTTTTGGATTTCTACATCAGTATTTACCACTTGGGACGTCCTGCCAGTGTGATGCTCCATTTTGTTAGAGGGAGTGGCTCTCTGTCAAGTTTTGGTATCATGGTAATTCTTGTCTCTTAAAATGAACCCAAGAGGACTTCCATTTTTTTTTTCTGGGGTTACTAATCGATTACACACCATGGAAACTGTGGATTGAACCATTGACAGAAGACAGCTATAAAATAATCTAGAACTGATTTGGAGGGAGAGAATAATCCCTAAAACTAGTTATTAGGTTTGCTTTCTTTCCTTCTGAAACCAAATTTAGCATACCTGTACTATCTCTAGCACATCAATTTCACTAAGTGCCTAAAATCTACTACCACCAATAGGAATAGTTTGGATTAGGGGTTTTAAAATGTCCTTTATACTAATTTTATGTGTCTCTTCTCACTGCAAATTTTGTGTACTTTTACTTTTTATTTCTTATATTGAAATTCAAAAAGATATTAAAATGTATTTTTCTCAAAGAAATCTGTTGGATATATTTGTGAATTTACTATGTATTTTATTTATGACTCATTTCTTCTTTTTGTTTTCTTTTTCTTTTTAATTAGGTTTGTTTCTAAACTGTTGAATCAAATGCTTAGTTCTTTTTTCTTTGTTGTTGACTTTCTATTTAAGGGCACCTTTTCCCCCCCTTTTATTAATAAATACTGGTGGGGTGCAGACAAATAAGGCTTTTGCTATTTCCATTGTGCATCTATTACATCATTTTTGATTACACTTCTTGATCTTATTATCTCTTTTGTTGTTGTTATTGTTAGGGTCTGACTCATAGTGACCCTATATACAACAGAACAAAACACTGCTTGACACTGTGCCATGTCTGGTACTATGTCAGTGTTTCTTTGCTATTCAATGACTGCTGTTTCCAGAGTGGGCCACTGGGTCCTTTTCCCACACCCACAGCACCCAGTATTCCCAGGTGATCTTCTGTCTAAGGACTAACCAGGCTGAACCTGCTTAGGTTCCAAGATCTGTTGAGACCAGATGGCAGGGTGGTATGGTTGAAGGCAATTATCTTTCTAATCAGGGGAAAACTTCAGTAGTCAACTAGTTACTATCTGTATCTTCTTCCTGTGACTAACTTCCAAAGATTCAACTCTCTTTCTGCAACTCTTTTAGATACTTGAATGATTCCCCACTGAGTACTGAAGTTAAGTTGCTAGCTCTTACTTTCCATTCAAGGTCCTCTACAGTGCAGTCATAGTATACCTTTATAAAGTCAACCCCTATTATTTTCTGTGTGTTTAACTATTCTGAAGAAAAACTCCACATGACTTTTCCAAATGTTCTAACCACCATACATTTGCCTATCCTTTTTCTTCTGGGAATTCCCCCTGACCTCCTCTCATCCCCAGGAAGCGTAATCATCTTTTGAAATTGTAGCTAGCCTCTTAGATGTTTGTGACTTTCTGGGTAGCTGGAGTCATGCACAGATGGAGACATCTGACTCTCATTCACGATTGGCCCCTTGGCTTCCCCTGGCCCAGAAGTAAGTCAAGAGTGCTGGGCACGGGCTGAGAAGGACTTGTGCACCCTGTCCTGCTGTACCCAGCTTTTCAAGGGACAACCCACAACCACAGAGCAGCTCTATCAATGATAACAGCCCTGTAGCATCCAAACCTGAACAATTACTTTAGTGAAATGAAGGACTCCTTCCAATTAGACTAAGACAACAGGCACAACCCAAGTCTAGCCTGGGCAAATCAGGGTATATGCCCATCCCTTTAATGACATTTCATGAGTCACGCCTTATGCACCTAGTATGTCTACATTTTTCTTATTTCTATGTAGGAAGGGGAAAACAGAGATATAAAAGCACATTATATAAAATTACAGAAGAAAATTATGGACAAATACAGGTATCCCCACCTTGGATTTCTCAACATGCCTCCTATTTGGGTTTTATAGTAATTTACATAGAGTTTCGACTATTAGCAATACCAAGCATCAGAATCTTTTGCCCTATCTGTGACCTCTTAGGATCCAAACTAAGAGGAGGCAGAGCCCCATCTGGTTCAAATAATCCTGGGATATTATATTGACCTCATAATGTCTGAGAAACATCATGGGAGAGCAATGTGATGTCTCAAGCTCATCACGAAGACATACACTGTCACAAAGATTTTACAGCTCCCAGGGTTGCAATATTTTCCCAAGTCTTCTTCTAGTTCCATTTGCTCTCCTGTCACCATGACAACACACATTTCATTAATAATGGAGACCCAAGGGAAAGCTTCTGGGGCTGGACATCTCTCAAGACGCACCTCCTGCTTTGGCATTCCATGAAGCCATTCTGTGTCTAGACATTATGCCTGGAACATTCCACATTATCCCAATTTTACATGTCGGAAAGGAGGTTGGTTAAATACTGTGTTGTTAGGTGCTGTCCAGTGGGTGATCGACTCATAGCGACCTCACGTACAACAGGCGAAACCCTATTGCTAGTGCTTCTCTGCTATTCATAGGGTTTTCGATGGCTGATTGATTTTTGGGAGTGGGATGCCAGGTCCTTCTCCCAAGCCTACAGCACCTGGTGTTCCCAGGCAGTCTCCCATCCAAGGACTAACCCAGGCCCGACCCTGCTTAGCTTTCTGAGATCTGACAGGATCAGAAGTCACAGTGCTACAGCTACAGGCTTTATTGCATGGAAGAGCCTGGAATGTAAAGTATTGTCAATTACAGTTAGGAAGAACAAGACAAAAATTCTCATCACCCCCAGCATCTTTAACTTCAGGATCATTGACAGGCTTTGGGAGGAAAAAAGTATGAGACAGCCCTGCGGAAGTCTTTTTTTTTTTTTTTTTTTTTTTTCAGTACTGGGGTTTGAACCCAGGGCCTCACGCTTGTATGCTTTCCAAGTGCTGGACCACTGAGCTGCACCCTCAGCCCATTTTTTTTTTTTGAGACAGGGTCTCACTAAGTTACACAGACTGCCTCTGGTCTTGAAACTTGCGATCCCTGCAGAAGTCTTGAAGTCACATCACTCCCACTTCAGCCAAATTGCTGGGCCAGGAATATCAAACACTTTGTCTAGCCATGAGAACTCAGAAGGGAGTCCAGGACCCAACAGACCAAAATAATTTAAGGTCAGGAATATCTGCAGTCAGAGTCAACAACAACAACAGAAATTGAGTTTCAACTTTCTGTCCTAGAAGAGCAGGCAGATCAGAATAATCATGCATGTCTCCGAGGATTTAAAATGCCTGACTGCACTGTGAGGGTCTCTTTCACCAGCACCTAATACCAGCTTGGGGCCTACAGCCATAGCACTGTGGCATCTGATCCCTTCAGATCTCAGAGGCTAAGCAGGGTTAGGCCTGGTTAGTACTTGGATGGGAGACCACCCAGGAACACTAGGTGCTGTAGGCTTGGAAGAAGGACCCAGCAACCCACTTCCAAAAATCAATTCACAATTGAAAACCCTATGAACAGCAGAGAAACACTGACAATAGTGGTTGCCCTGTTGTACGTAGGGTTGCTATGAATCGGATACCGACTTGACAGCACCTAACAACAACCACCACCACACCAGCTTGCACAGCCATTCTGCCTCCTCCCTCCAAGGGTTCTGGACCCTGAGATCTATCGGGTGTCCCAAGCAGCACAGGGAAGAGGTCAAGGAAAGAATCTTCTTATCTCTCCCAACCGATATGGCTGTTATCTACTAGGCTCAATCCAAGGGAACGAATTTTACATTTTCTTCCTTTCACTTCTCATTACCTGATCTGTCCTCTACACATTGCGCCTTCTCTTCCACTCCACTGTTTCTCTGGCCTTCCCTTTCTATTCCAGTCTCACCGCCACCATCCCACATTCAGCTCTTGTCAGCTCCTGCCTGTTTTAATTCAGCACTTACCACACAGACGTCCCTGTCGCCAGGATCTGCTGACACCAATACAATCCGGCGCTGCTTCCAGGATCATCTTCCTAAGACAATATTTTCATCACATCACCCCCACCTCAAGGGCCTGCAGGGTCCCCCACCTCGCCAACCCCACCCCTGCCTCCTTGCACCTCCCCTCCCCAGGAGCCCAGCTCCCTGGCTCCTCAAGCCTTGGCTATGATTTTCTTTATACCCTCCTATCTGTCGCTCGCTGGGATTTGGCTCAGTGGGTAGAGCGCTGCGCTGCAGTCTCTGAGGTCCCAAGTTCAATTCCCAGCACCGCAAAAAATGGGAGAAGGACCTGGCAATCCACTCCCAAGGCAATCCCGAAGCAGTCAGCCATTGAAAACCCTATGAGGGTCGCTATGAGTCGGATACCGACTCGACGGCACCTAACAACAACAACAACAACATCTGTCGCTCTCCCGATCTGAAATATTCTTTACTCCTTCATGCCTCTAATTGCCCTTCAAAGGTTAGTATAACATGATGCCTGTGCAGACATCTACTGCAGCAGTAACTTACTTGTACCTAGACTCGGATATTTGCGGGATAAACTATAATCCTCAAATCCCTCCTAGGTGTGCAAGAATTAGCCATTAAATTTCATCTTGATCCTTCCCCAGGTGCCAGCCGTGTAATACCCGCTCGGCTGCACAGTAATTCTCATGTGGTGATATGTGAGTTTATAAATGTTGTGACTTCATTTCAGTCTCTCTCTGAAACTGGGTGAAAAGTCCCTGAAGGCAGCAGCTCTGCTTTCCATTTACACCCCTTCTGATCGCATATGCATAACGGTGCATAAAACCGGCGCAAGAAATGTGTGCAGCTGCCTGAAGTAGGCAGCTCAGATGGCCCGGGGGAAACTGACCTTTGTGTAAGGAAAATAAATTGGAAATAACCTCAGTACTCAACCTTATAAATACGTTATGGAATATCCGTATGACATAATGTGATTCTGACTTTAAGAAGATTTTTGAAGGAAACTTTTTAATGTCATGAGAAAAATCTCACAACATAAACTTGATTTATATCTAATTTTTATTCCTATGTAACTTATAATCTCAATTTAAAAATATAAAAACTGAAATATTATTTACATAAGAGAAAAAGAGAGGAAAGAAGGAAAGGAAAAGAAAAAGATATATGGGTTAACAGAAGAAAAGTGCAGGAACATATAAATATTAGTGGTCTCTGAGTAGTTCTTTGTTGTTGTTTTTCTTTATTCCTTAGGCTATTCAGTCTTCAAATTTTCTAAAAATAATCCTATCTTGCTTATGAATATGAATATGAAAAGAAAACAGAAACCATAAAGAACTAAAGTTGCTTACCAAACATTTTCAAGTAGGTTTTTAAAAAAATATAATTGACATCTTAGAGGGAAAGAATAGGCAAGTGGCCAAGTAAAAAAAACGATTGATAATTGAAAGGACAAAATTTTGATATTCAAGAAATTTCCAGCTGAACCAGGCATGTGATTCACACCTGGAATCTCAGCAATTTGGGAGGCCGAGGCAATAGGATCGCAAGTTGGAGGCCAGAGGCAGCCTGTGAAACTTAGTGAGACCCTGACTCAAAATAAAAAACATTTTTAAAATAAGAGGAGCTGGAAGTGGAACTCAGTGAAGGAACACTTATCCAACATGCATGAGACCCTTGGCTCAACCATCCCCAACCCATACCAGTATTTTTTAAAAAAGGAAAGAAAAAGCCTCCCAGCTGGTACAGAAAGGATAGGTAATTTCTGATATGTGACATCCCATTTGTGAGAAGAAGGAAGAGAAAATAATTGGTGTTTCCATCTTGAATACTTTACCAATCCCATACCTCGAGTGACGAAGTTACCCTGTCCATCTCTACCACTGCACCATCTCTGCTCTCAACTGCACCCTCAATACCACCAACTCTACCACCTCTATCATCATCACCTTCACCACCATCATCAGCTCTACCACCTCTACCACCATCATCTTCACTTCTTCTATCATCATCTCCATTTTTACCACCATAAACTCTACCACCTCCACCACCATCAGCTCCACTGCTTCCACCACCCTTTCCTCCACCTCCACCAACTCCACAACTACCATAAGCTCTACCACCTCCACCATCACCACCTCCACCACCATCACCTACACCACCGTCATCTCCATTTCCACCACCATTATCAGCTCTACCACCTCCACCACCATCACCTCCACCTCCACTTCTACCACCACAACCTCCGCTTCTGTCTCTTCCTCCATCACCCCCTCCACCTCCTACCATCTCCACAACTATCAACCTAAAATATAGGGATGAGGAGAATAAACAAATATGGGAAATTATAGCTCATTCCCCAGTGTACTGTACTTAATGTATCAAAAAACCCAGAACTTTCCTGAAGACTCTCCATATCCTTGGCTCATCATAACTAGGGATTGGGGATTATCTTCCAACAGATTGGGGAAGAAGTCCCCTCAGCCCTAGAGCTGAAAGGCGAACATTGGCCTTGGAATACATCTTGCCCTGGGTGTCAGGAGTTTACGTAAAAGTTCGATGATCCACGCTACTCCATGAATCTACTATTATGCCACACAACACTTCATGGAATGCTTGCTTAAGAAAATAGATTGAATCCTGTCAGGCAATAAAGTGCATAGGGAAAATGGTAGGCAGGGAGGAGGGTGGTCAGGGGTGAGTGTGCCGGTGTGCGTGTGTTTCTGGATGTCCACACTCATGCATTCATGGGAGCCCGGAGGTGAGAATCATTGAGCTCCAGCATGCCTGTGGCACCATTTGGTTCTGCTTAGATTATTACATATTTTCAAATACAAATTGAATAATAGTCACACTTGCCCAGCAGCGCGAATGGATGTACTGTTCCAAATTAACCTTGTCTCTAAAGGAAAGCGTGTGTGCCTAACACAGCAGATGGAAAGCAGCTTCTGTCTGCACTTCAGCCATAATTCAACCAGATCTGCTGAAAGGCATCCTGGGTCCTCAGGAGCTCGGGTGGGCACTGAAAGGGAGGAGGTCTGGTCAGGGCTGGGTCTGGAGTCCCCAGGAGAAGAAGGAGGATGAGTATAGCTGGACAATGCAGTGGTGAGAGGTCATGGTCATCTGCCCACTGGTTCGTGTTCAGATGGGGTGCAGAGGCGAGAGGTGATAATACTTGCCATTCATTCATGTCACAAACATTTCTTGAGCATTTACTGGGCACCCTATATTGCTTTGGCTGGGATTTAGCTCAGTTGGTAGAGCGCTGTGCTGCAGTCTCTGAGGTCCTGAGTTCAATTCCCAGCACCACAAAAATGGGAGAAGAATATGGCAATCTACTCCCAAGGCAATCCCGAAACAGTCAGCCATTGAAAACCCTATGAGGGTCGCTATGAGTCGGATACCAACTCAACAGCACCTAACAACAACAACAACAACAACTATATTGCTTTAAGCATTTGTGATATATTTGTAAATATAGCACTGAAAAAGATAGGTAAAGTCATTTCCTTTTCAGAGTTTCTATTCTAAAAGGGGATCTAAAGAAAATAATGAAGAAATATGTTACGTATTATATAATGTCAGGTTTGGTAAGTGGCATCGGGGTGTGGTAAGGAGACAGAGTGTAACCACAGTCCTGGGGGTGCTATTTTAGGTGGGGTAGTCAGGGAAAGCATCTTTGAAGGTCTGACATTTTTTAAAAAACTTTGAATGATAGGAGGGAAAAGCAATCCAAATATCAGAGGAAAGAATGTTCTAGACAGAGGCCATAGAAAATGCAAAGGCCCCGGGGCCCAAACAAGCACAGAGTGTTTTCCATTTTTGAGTGTAAACAGTAGCATGTGGTCTGCCCCACAGGGTGTAATTGGAGGAATGAGCAGGGAAGAGTGAGGGAAATGAAGTCTGTAAGGTAGCTGAGGTCTAGACCATGCAGATATTTGGAGGCCTCGAGCAAGAACTTTGAATTTTATTCTAACTTGATGAAAAACATGAGGGAGGTTGAGAAAGGAAGCATTTATTATACGCCTGGTGGAGCTTAACCTATTATATATATTACCTCATGAAAAGTTTTATCTCGTAGGATAAATATAAGTGCAGAGCGCTGCCGGGCTCCATCACTCACGCCAGACACTTCCGTAGGAGCCGTCTGCAATGGGCTTGACCTACTTTGCTCAGGCCCAGACTGACACCCCTTCATCTCAGCCTCACTGCGCACCTCTCATTCCAGCCTCCAAGCCACTCTCATTTCCAGGAATGCTAACTGCAAACTGCAGAGGCTACACCCGTGGGGGTCAGCCTTGACCAACGGGTGGCAGAGGCTAGTGGTGAATGGCTTCTCCCTTTTGCCCTGGACAGCCAGGTCTGACTTGGATTTCGTACTGCTGCTTGCCATCCAGGCGGGATTGAGCACCAGGCTCATGCATGGCTTCCAGTGCCACCCTTTTCTCCTTGTGTGCCACGCCCCTTTACCCTGTTGCGCTCCCGTGTCTTGCGCGCCCTCTGTCTGGGATCGCGTTCCTCAGCCGACTCGCTGTTTAGCAGGCATGGCACTTCAGGGAACACAGGAGAAGATACTGCCATTGTCTTGTTTCTACCAATGACAAGAGGGTAAGTAGGGTTAACAAGGTTACACTGGAGTCAGGAATGGGACCTGGCTTTACATGCTTCCAGCCACCATGACCTTAACCACTGTGCTGTACTGCCTCATACTCAGAATTTGCAGAGTGGCAGCTTTTCAAGTAATGAATTTGCCCTTCTTACAGGGAGCAAAAAGTCTACACCAATGAAAATATAGTATACTGACGAGAATGAGCAGGGGGTTGCGGGCAGCCCATCTGATGGGGGTTCAGGGAAGGGTCCTGGTGTTTACAAGAGGATCAGCACCAATCAGGAACTGGAGAAACCTGAATCCGTGGCTTGGGAAACAGGGTGTGGGTGACAGGCAGGCTGTCCTCCAGGGAGCAGGTAGGGCCAAGGCCTCAGCGTGAGATTTGGAGCCCACCCTGCAGGAGGCAAGTGAACATTTTGCTTACTAGTAACATAGGGTTCATCTGTGGTACACGGAGTCGCTATAAATCGGACCCCACTCAATGGCGCCTAACAACCACCACCACGGCATAGCTTTGTCTAGAATGGTTAAGGTCAGATATCTTTTTAAAGCTAGTCAGATTGATAAGAAACCAAAAAGTATAATTTGTTGTTGTTATGTGCCTTCCAGTCAGTGTCTGACTTAGTGACCCTACATATAACAGGTGAAACACTGTTGTCAGTGCTTCTCTGCTGTTCATAGGGTTTTCAATGGCTGGGTTTTTTTTTTGGGAGTGGGTTGCTGGGTCCGTCTCCCAAGCCTATAGTATGTGGTGTTCCCAGGAGGTCTCTTATCTAAGTACTAACCAGGCCCGACCCTGCTTAGCTTCTGAGATCTGATGGGATCGGACGCCACAGTGGTATGGCTGCAGGCCTAGGGCCAGTAGGTGTATTGAAAGGATTCTGAGAAGAAACAATTGGGAGAATATTTCAATGGTCCAGAAGATGATGATATGGAATGAAACTTAGAGATGCCCTGTGGGTAGAAAACACAAGCCACGATCTGACTCAAGGGAGGCTGGGAAGAAATGCCCTGCAAGGCCAGAGCACCAGCTAAAACAGATGGGGAAGACACTGAAAATTTGATTCTGACTGAATAACGATGCGATCAATCACAGATATAGGAACCTCCATAGGAGCCCCAGAGAAATGGTGGGGTCTGCTTAGGTGACATAGGCTTTGAAACCGTCTGCCAAAAGATGGATCGCACTGTGGTCCTTGGGCCCGGAAATGAGAGGAGATCCGAGACACAGGTCTAGCCGTTGTCCTTTAGAAGGTCTCATTGTCAGCCAGCTTTCTGTCAGGGGGACAAAATACCGAGATGACCAACTCACAGGGAAGAAAGATTTACCCTGGCTGAGCGTTTCAGAGGCTTCAGTCCACAGGCCTCGGCTCTGGGGACTCTTGAGCCCATGGCCAGGCAGAACATCATGGCGGCCGCAGTATGTGTCCGAGGCTACTCACCTCATGGCAAAGGGAAAGCAGAGGGAAGGACAGAGAAGGGCTGGGGCAAGATGCAGCCTGCTAGGACACAATCCCAGTGACCTGCTTCCTCCACCTAGGGCCCCACCTCCTGAAGCTTCTAGAGCCTCCCAACAGAGACTCTAGAGCTGGAGACCAAGCCTTCCACCGTAAGGGGCATTTCATGTTCAAACTATACCATGGCTTCACCTCTTAACTAGTCCACTACCTCCCAAGAGCACAGGCTGGTACTCAGTTTTAGCACATGAGCTCTGAGGGACACTGAAGATTCAAACCATAATAGCTCAAGGTTGTTGTTGTTAGGTGCTGCCAAGTCAGGTCTGACGCATAGTGACCCAATGTATAACAGAATGAAACACTCTCCAACACTGTGCCACACTCAGCATTACGTAAGTGCTTCTCTGCTATTCATAGAGTTTTCAATGGATGATTGTTTCAGGAGTGGGCTGCCAGGTCCTTCTATTTTTTGTGGTGCTGGGACTCAAACCCAGGCCCTCGGAGAACACAGAGCAGCCCTCTACCAACTGAGATAAACCCCAGCCCACAGTCCCAGGAGAACCCATAAATGGAGCCAACCCAAGAAGCCAGCTCAGGGAGCCAGCCTACTCCTCCAGTGCACCTGATTTCCCCATTTCTCTTATACACCTGCTCTTTGCTCCTTTCTCAGTCCAGAAGTCTATGTGGCTTTTGGCTTTGCCTTCTCTTTTGTGAGAAGAGACTCTCACATAATCTGTCTCGCCCAACTTGGATCCTAAGCTTCTTAAAGATAGGGACTATATCTTAAACTACCTTTTCTTCTACACCAAATGATATTCTAATAGGTTATTAGCACAATACGGGATTGGGCTTTGCATTTTTATAAGAACAAAATCCATAATACAATGGTGATTATCCCCTTCCTTCCTATCGGGGATATTCAAAACAGAAATGTCTAGATCCAAAGCACTCACCTCGAGTGCCTTCATGTGCACTTTTGACTACAGAGTTTGGCAGGTCTTCCTGTGCCCTGAACCCTCAATTTCTGTTTCTAATCAACATTTGAGCCTCCCATCTTCCCTCTCCAATTGCTAGCCTCGGGCAGTGGAAGACATAGGAAGTTTGCAATTAAATCCTCCCCTCTGGCCAAACTAACCCCAAACTGTACTTATGAAATTGCTCAAGTTTATTGATTGGGATGTTTTTGTTGCTCTGTTTTCTGTGGGCGCCTGGGGCCCCCTCACAGGCTGGGCTGCTTAGCTGTGCTGTTGAAAGGTGTTTCCCTTAGACTGCAGGAGCCTCACTGGCCAGAGGGAGCTTAGCCTTTCGTCCTGCAGAAACAGCAGGTTGCTTTGACCACAGCCGCAGGTCTATCACTGCCTGTGGGCAGTTCAGGGCCCCAGCTAACAGGAGGAGCAGACCAGGCAAAGGTACAAACCCCTCCCCGCTCATCCCGGTGGGCGCCATCTCTGCTGACCCGTGCTCTCCATGCTATGGCCCGGCCCTCAGTGCACCACCCACCACCTTGGGTCTCTGTGGACCCTTCCACACTGTGCCTATGAGCTGGGGCTGCCTAAAGGTTGGTCTCTGGGTTCACTGTGTAAAATTCCACACAAAGTGAAGTTTGTTCTTTCAAGAAATGCCCAGGTTAGTGGGAAAGGTAGATAGATAAAGAAGTAACTAGGGAACAGTGTAGCAAGTGCAATGTTAGTGAGGGATTTATGGGGACATTAATGGTGCTTAACTCATCCTTTATTAAGAAGAGACAAGCCTCTTGGATGCTAGGAAGGCAGGAAAAGGTTTTCAGATGCAGGCTGACTTATTCATTAAGCCCATAAGGCTCAGGCTCAGGGTTTAGGCCCCATGGCATTTTTTAGGAGTCTGTCAAAAATAAGGTTCATTTCTAAATTAAAAGAACAGAAGAAAATAACATTGATAGATATGTAACAATGAATTCAGCCTATGTTATGTGCATCTTTATACCAATACAGTTGCAAAATATAGTCTTTATTGTTTTTGAAAGAAGTTTCCATAAAAGAAATGTTGCCACAGC
Organism: Pedetes capensis; assembly: GCA_007922755.1. NCBI lineage: Eukaryota > Metazoa > Chordata > Mammalia > Rodentia > Pedetidae > Pedetes > Pedetes capensis. The sequence continues at coordinate 25,079 of VMDO01020071.1, read as the reverse complement.
CAATGAAAATCATAAAATATCTCAGCCTACGTAAAATAACTTCAGAGCATGGTAGAAGATATTTAGGTAATGTAAGAGGAGTAAGCCTGCAGCTGTAGCTCTGTGGCATCCGATCCTGTCAGATCTTGGAAGCTAAGCAGGGTCAGGCCTGGTTAGTACCTGGATGGGAGACTGCCTGGGAACACTGGAAGCTGTAGGCTTGGGAGAAGGACCTGGCAACCCCCTCCCAAAAATCAATCTGCCATTGAAAACCCTATGAACAGCAGAGAAGCACTGACAATAGTGTTTCGCCTGTTGTACAGAGGGTCGCTATGAGTCGGATACCGACTCGACGGCACCTAACAACAACAAGAGGAGTAAAGGGGCCTTTGACTAGAGTTGTTGTTGTTAAGTGCCATGGAGTCAGATTCAACTCATAGTGACTCTAAGTACAGCAGAACCAAATACTACCTGACACTGTGCTATGCACACATTCCTTTTATGTTGGAGCTCATTGTTGTAGCCACTATGTTTCTTCTCATTTTGAGTAGAAAGACCAGCAAATATGTGTATCAAAAATACCAAGAGCAGGCCATGGTGGTGCACGCCTGTAATCCCAGCAGCTTGGGAGGCAGAGGAAAGAGGATAGCAAGTTCAAGACCAGAGGCAATCAGTGTAACTTAGTGAGACCATGTTTCAAAAAGTTAAAAAAAAAGGGGGGGGGGGCTGAGGGTGCAGATCAGTGGTCCAGCACTTGCAGAGCATAACTCGATGGTACACACCAATAATTCCTGCTTCTGGGGAGGCTGAGGCAGGAGGATCTCTAGTTTGAGGCCAGAAGCAGACTGTACAGTTTAGCAAGACCTTGTCTCAGGATAAACGTATTTTGTAAAGGAGGCTGGATGTGCAGCTGAGTGGGGCAGCACTTGCCTAGCATGCTCGAGGCCCTCGTCTTAAGGTTCAGTCCCCCAGTACTGAAAAAGTAAACATAAAAAAAGAAAGAATACAAAGAATTCAGGGATGGTAGGGAATACCTTGGAGTTGTGGAGGAGGAGACAGGTCAGGTCAAGGTGTAGAGAAGGTTGTCATGGAGCCTTACCTACTCTGTCAAGAGCCTAGAATTAGTCATATAGGGCTCTTCCCTGTGTTCAGACTTAACCCACCACTTTCTCTCTCAGTCAGTCTTTTCCTTAGAACATAATCTAGGTCAGCAATCCACAAACCCCGGGGCTGCGGACCAGGCTGCCCAGCAAGAGTGTAGTGGCAGGCGAGCAATCGACCTTCATTTGTATTTACAGCTGCTCCCCATCGCTCGCTTTACCGCCTGAGCTCTGCCTCTGCTCTGTGGAAAAACTGTCTTGCACAAAACCGATCCCTGGTGCCATAAAGGTTGGGGACCACTGAACTAGGTATAGATAGGTAACTGCTATGTGCCAGAATGTTACTGCCCTGGGGACTTCTTTGTATGCTACCTCCTATGTAGAAATAGCAATGATTTTAAATAACAAATGCATTCCTGTGGCAGGTGAGGTAGGAGATTTGGGAGCAGGCAGGCTCTGGGATTTCACTACAGCCCACTCCCCGCAATAGGCATCAACTTGAGCCCCTTAGAAAGGCTGTGATGGGCCATTGGCTTCTTTCTCCTTCTGTTTACACAGTTCCCAGGGGTCAGCTCACTCAATGACCATTTGCGAAGTGTAATGTAAAAGCAGAATAAAAGAACGGGAGAAAACGATCATTATGCAGCATTGCAAGAGCCTCCCCCTACCTTCTAATGCATGTGTCATTTGAATCCATTTGTGAGAGATGTTCATTATTTCCCCCATTATTTAGAAATGTGCTGCGGAGCCCCCTCAGACAGCAGTGTGCCGCCACATTGTTCAAACATATGATTTGTTAAATTACCACCCTCAAAGCCCTGGAGCCAGGGGTTAGTGTCTGGGAGCAGACACAACTTGGGGGTCACTCGGCTACTGCAGATGGCCTCAGTGACTCCCCACCCCATCCTCATGGTTAAGGACCCGTCTCTGAAAGGCAAGGTTGAAAGAAGGACTAAGTTGTTCCTAAAGCTGGCTGACAGGGTGTGAATTTCCCGTTCCCTCGCATCCATCGGTGAGGGAACCCATTGTTGTCAAGAAACCTGAGCAACAAAGCCTGGCCCTGCTTATGCAGGAGGTTGAATGGGGGCTTCTAGAAAGATCCAGGCCTTAACTTTGAAAAATAGCTCTCTTTGTTGTTGCTGTTAGGTGCCCGTATGTACAACAAAAGGAAATGTTCCTGGACACTGTGGCATGCTCGCCACTATGTCAGTGCTTCTCTGCTATTCATAGGGTTTCCCATGGCTGATTGTTTTGGGATAGCATTGTGAGTGGACAGCCACGTCCTTCTCCCATTTTTGCAGTGCTGCAGATCAAATCCAGGTCCTCAGAGAGTGTAGAGCAGCACTCTACCAACTGAGCTAAACCCCAGCCCTAGAGCTCTCTTTGTTGTCGTTGTTAGGTGCCGTTGAATTGTGTCCGACTCATAGCGACCCTCATAGGGTTTTCAAAGGCTGACTGTTTCAGGATTGCCTCAGGAATGGATTGTTACATCCTTCTCCCATTTTTGTGGTGCTGGGAATTGAACTAGGGACCTCAGAGACTGCAGAGAGGCACTCTACCAACTGAGCTAAATCTCAGCCCCCGAGCTCTCTTTAGAGGGACTTATTTATAGGAAGATGCAATCCTACACAAAGGGTCATTAATTATGGGCATTAGCAAAGTACACTTTTAGGCACCCATCCCCCTGGGAAAACTGACGTGTTTATTTATGGCTCTTCAAACTCTAGGACAGAAATGCTTATGGCAAACCAGTGATTATAGAAAATCAAACTCTGATGTACTCATTGATTTGAGAGGAAAATAAGAGTAACAGAAAGAAAGGTTTCAAACTTTAAAAAATTGATTTATGCAAATGGACCAAGAACATAGCTCCTGTGTAAGGAGAGTCTTGCCTCTCCTCTCTCTTGTGTTTGGCACACCAACTGTCTGTTCTCATCTGCCTTTTTTTATCCCCACACATCAGTTTTTATACTTCATTTCTGCAAGACTACTATATATATAATTTCCCATATATATATGGGAAATTAACCCACAGAATCCACCAAAAATGCATAAAGACACCAAGGCAGCAAATCCCTGAATACCTTCCTTCGTGTGTTTGTGGAGAGGTTGTTGATCTATGAGTGGTGAATGCTGTGTGGTTGGAAAGAGGACTTCTACCACCTGCGAGCCTCTGAGGTCCCGGGTTCAATTCCCAGCACTGCAAAAATGGGAGAAGGATATGTCAATCCACTCCCAAGGCAATCCCGAAACAATCAGCCATTGAAACCCCTACGAGGGTTGCTATAAGTTGGACACAACTCGACAGCACCTAACAACAACAACAACCACCTCTGAGAGCAGAGTTAGGGCATGGATGATTCCCATTCTCTGAGTTCCTTTACTCAGCTAATGGCAATACAGATCCACATCAGCCAGCTCAACATTTCAGAGATAATGTCAATGACTCCCTTTCCTTAACCCACTAGCTGTTGTCTACCACCAAATGCAAGCTACTCTTCCCTGGTGATCATCTCTCAATTTTGGCCCTGCTCCATCCCAGACCTGGAGATCTGCAACGGTCTGCCATCTCTTTTTCTGCTACCCTTCGTTCCCAATATTTTGTAAAGTCCACTTTACAAACATCACCCATCACACTATGGTAGGCAAACCACAGAATATCTCAGGCTGTGCTTTTCCTCCTAACTAATTCCTTCTGAAGGGCTGGGATTTGGCTCAGCTGGTAGAGCACTGCACTGCAGTCTCTGAGGTACTGAGTTCAATTCCCAGCACCGCAAAAATGGGAGAAGGACCTGGCAATCCACTCCCAAGGCAATCCCGAAATAGTCAGCCATTGAAAACCCTATGAGGGTCGCTATGAGTCGGATACCGACTCGACGGCACCTAACAACAATTCCTTTTGATGGTCCCTTCTCCAGTGTGTGGAAAGGATTTTGTCCACAGCTCCTTCCTGTTCCTCAGAGGCCTGATTGGTCCAACTCCTCTGAGCATCTCTACAAAATACACAGATATCTACAGAACAAGCCATGGCTTGTGGGCACAGCTCAGTCTAAATTTATATTTCAGAAAGAAACATCACTTCAAAGGAAAGAGTTTGAGGAACAACACTCTACTAATAATACAGATAACTCTTTCCTAGGTCACAGAAAACAACTTCCCTCCTTCTAGAAAACACTTCTCTGTCATCTCTAGGACAGATCAATGCTAGATTTCAAGTTTCTACAGCCATATGGTGAATTTCCTAGGGCAGAGGAAGAGTCTTTATCAAAGGGATTTCTGCATTTCCACTTTGCACAGGATAGGAAAGGAAAAATGTATCCTTGGGCTAACTTTCAACTGAGAGTTTCTAGCTCTAGTATTCTGGTCAATGTTTTGAGTCTTAGGCTCACATTTCATTCAGAAATGAAGCTCAAGGAAACTATTTTTTAATCTCTTTTTCAGACTGTAACAGGAGGGCAGGGACCCTGGGGAAATGAACTGTACAGAACTGGAAATCCTCTGGGGCTCCTGTGCTGAGCCTGGGACCTCACACCAGAAAAGCTGTCCTCATCTGAGGAAAGACCTAACAGTTCTGATAACCTGTGTGATGGCTGAATCTATGTATGCACATTTCCTGGGTTTTGTTTCATCTTTCCTAGGAGTTTTAACATAGCTACAGGAGAAACAGAGAGAAACTAAACACTTTTTGCTCACCCTGTCTGACAAAAACTGAAAATAAGACCTCTCCCTTTACCGATTTTTATTTCTAGGTTTTCTTCTGGAAGGCAGTGGGCCACAGACCTGAGATCCCCATAATAAGACCACTTGAAGAGGGACAAAGTAAATTTTTACTGGAGGCATTAAATTGTCCAGGAAATAACTGGTTTTACTTAATCAATGGCCGTGTGAGATTATGAGCCGTCATAGGCACAAAGGAAAATTCTAAGCCTTCATATAAAATTTTGCAAAGAAGCCATGCTCCATCCCTTACCTCCAGGGAATCAAACCCCTCCCTAAACAACCTCCCTTTATTTTCCTCAAATAGCATTGAACTAGACCCGAGTTTGACTCCCAATTTCCAGCTAACTAATCCTTGGCTAATCATTTCTCTCCTCTGGTTAACGTTTGTGAAATGTAACATTTGTTGAAATGTTTTGGCCAGCTTTGATTCTTAGATGGCCATGACCTTGGCTGCTAGAATCGCCTTTATAAAGTATGTCCTGAGGCTGTCAGGGAGCTCTGTGACCAGACAAAGAAACATGTCTCCAGAAAGTTCCCACATTAACCAACAATAATGGCACTCGAGCTAAATGAGCAAAATATTGACTTCTGATTTTAGATCCCACAAGGGAATTGGAGAAACAGAGTCTTCTCTCTACTAATAAAAGAGGAAAGGATTTTTCCCCTAGTCCATCATCAATCCTAGCGTGTTTCATATAAATGCCCCTAGAAAGCTCACACGTTCACTCCTTGCCAAAACTGGCTGAGCTCCTGGCTGGGGCTGGAGAGCAGAGGAGGAATGAGGAGTGTGGCTGAACACTCTGGCACGCGTGATGCCGAAGCCTCCCCGTGTATCCCTAACGCGGAATGACAGCCTCCCATCTGTTCTCTGCAACTCTTCATTGCAACCTTCCTCAAGCTGGAAACCTGGAAGGAGATGAATGCAGGGGCTGTTCAAACGCCACACGTGGGCTTCAGAGTACCTGCGGAAAGGGATCCAGTGCAGGATGGCAGCGGGGAGGCTGGCCAGCTGCCTGGCTTGGGGAAGAGGGTTAGGGGACTGTGAGGCAAAAAGGAAGGTCAAGGACAGGAAGAACCGTCTCCAGCCCCAATTTAAAATGCCCTGTGCTATTGCAGAAGGGGGGAAAGGCAGGGAAATAATGTAGAGGGATGAAGAGGGAGAGGATCATCTTGAAGCATATGATGCATCTGCACGAGTACATGGGTCTAGGGTTTAGCTCAGTTGGTAGAGCGCTGCTCTTCACTCTCTGAGGATCCGGGTTCGATTCCCAGCACTGCAAAAATGGAAAAATGACATGGCAGTCCACTCCTAAAGCAACCTCAAAGCCATTGAAAACTCTATGAGAGTCCCTATGAGTCAGACTCAACTCAATGGCACCTAACAACAACAACAAGGTACAAATACATAAGGAAAAAATCGGGGAAAGGAAAGGGAAAAAGAACAATATCAATGAGAATGTAACCCATGATTGCATATGATTTTTATTACAGATTAATTAAAATGCCTACTTTTTTTCCTTTCCTCCTCTTTAGTTTACACAGTACTGTGAAATATGTAAGTGGATGAATGCAGAAGCAACAGTGATTTAACGTTGCTTACTGGATATTGCAAAAGACATTTTACTGCATACGCCACCAACATTTATTAATAGATAAATTAAATAAAATAGATGTAAAAATTAAATAAATTAAATATTTATTAATTAAAAAATTAAATTAACAATTAAATAAAGTAGATGCAAAAAAAAATCCTCTGTGCCTTAGAGTTGGGTCTTGAGCACTTCCTGCAGTGACATTTGAGCCCAAACAGAAGCAACCATGTCCCCAAATCCCATCACTCTAAGGAGACCCTGGGTTTTCCCAGTGTCCATTGCAGCAGAGACTGTTGGCCAAAACTGGAAATTGAAGTCTAACAAATGGGCAGTGCGGCCAGCGCTTCTGCAAATGTACTGCCTCCTGGGGAAGGAAGAACTGGGCATCAGAGAGAAGGGAGATCTAAGGCAGCCCATCTTCTAAATAGTCAGCTTCTTGAGAAGAAAAGAAGCAAAAGGGCTGGCTTCCTTTTATAGACTAGGAAAGCACTGCACAAGGAACGTGAACAAATAGCACACAGTTTGTCAGCCGCATTCTGAACCCTGACTGCCGGGAGCCCACCGACTGCATCTTTCACTGCCTGATCAGGAAGCCCAGAGCTGCTGGTGTCTGCCTGGGGCAACCCATTAGCCAGCAAGAACACTGATTAGCTCCCTGGCTTCCCCCCAGTGAAGCCTCCCCTTAGGGAACAGGAGAGGGACATTTTCGTGGATTTGATCAATGCTGTTGGGAATCTGAGATCACATGCTTGGAATAAAGGGGGAATGCAAGTGAGAGATTATGGAATTTGCTGAGGCTGACACATGACCCATGAGAAACCAAAGGGGGTGCAGGCTGCTGCCCCAGGCTGGGCTGAGGAGCTTCCTGGCTCCAGGCTCTGAATGCCTATGCTCCTGCTCAGCTCAGGAAATTCTTCCGCCTCTCCAGCTGGTCCCTTGTGCTCTGGAGTTGTTCTAGCCAGACCCTCCCACCTTCCTTCCCCCAGATTTATGCCACTGGCAGACTCCTGAAATAAGAGTTAGATTAAAAATGTTTACCCAACATGGGAAGCTATTGCTAAGCATCCCTCTGAAAGAGTCTCGGCAGAAATAAACATTCAAGAGAGGTCTCGCTTCATTCATCACTGCGCGCATTTAGCAGTTCACAGGGTCCCCTAGATCCCAGGCAGTGTCTTAGGCCTGGGGATGGAAGAGCTAGGAGCACACACTGTCTAGCTAAGGGACAGGGAGGATATATGTACTCAGGGCCATTATAGAAGATTTGTGGTTGTTGTTGTTAGGTGCTGTGGCGTTGGGTTTAATTCATAATGATTCTATGTACAACAGAACAAAACCCTCCCCAATACTGTGCCATGCCGGGCACTATGTCAGTGCTTCTCTGCTATTCATAGGGTTTTTGATGGCTGATTGTTTTGAGAGTGGGTGCCGGGTCCTTCCCCCTAGTCTGCAGCAGCTGGTATTCCCAGGCAGTCTCCCATCCAAGGACTAACCAGGCCTAACCCTGTTTAGCTTCTGAGATCAGAAGGGATTAGACATCAGGGTGAAATAGCTGTGGGCTGAAGAAACTTTGTTGTTGTTGTTGTTGTTGTTGTTGTTGTTGTTGTTGTTGTTAGGTGCCATCAAGTCGAGTCCAACTCATAGTGACCATCATAGGGTTTTCAATGGCTGACTGTCTCGGGATTGCCTTGGGAGTGTGTTGCCACGTCCTTCTCCCATTTTGCAGTGCTGAGAATCGAACTCAGGACCTCAGAGACTGCAGAGCAGCGCACTACCAACTGAGCTAAATCCCAGCCTCTTGTTGTTGTTAGGTGCCATCAAGTTGGTGTCCAAATCATAGTTACCCTACGTACAACAGGTGAAACACTATTGTCAGTGCTTTTCTGCTATTCATAGGGTTTTTGATGGCTGATTGTTTCCAAAGCGGGCTACCAGGTCCTTCTCCCAAACCTGCAGTACCTAGTGTTCCCAGATGGTCTCCCATCCAAGGACTAACCAGGCCCAACCCTGCTTAACTTCCAGAATCTGATGTGATCAGATGCCACAGTGCTATGGCTGCAGGCAGAAGGGTAAGGGATCCTGGAAAATAGACAGAGCAGAAGAAGGATTTCCTAATCCCTACCCTCCCTCAGGCTTCCTGGAACTAAGAGTGGAATGGCATGGCTCTAAGCAAGACCTCTGGAAACCACAACCTATGGCAGAGAAGGCCTAAAACCCAGTCAGTACATTCCCAGAAGGCCTGGTAAGTGTGGTCTTTGGACCTGGCAACACCAGCATCATCTGCAAGCTAGGGAGTCAAGCAGAAACTCAGGCCCCACTCCAGACCGATGGCAGCAGAAAAGCCACAAAATTCATGTGCATGTTGAAGTTTGAGCATAGAACAGAGTCCCAGATGCCCACCCCCAGGCCTCAGCAGGAAGGAGAGACTCTGCAACCAGAGTCAGGGCAGAGGCTCTCTGTGTCCATCAGCAGAGCTCCTGGGCTGGCCCCTGCCTTGACAGAGCACTCTCGCCCACCTCACTGGCTTGAGGACTGGGTACCCCTCTGACAGGGCTGCCTCTGGGCCTGCACCACCTCAGCTCCCACAGCCCGGCCTCCCAACACAACCTCCCCTGCCCATGCAGAAGTGGCAAAAAGATGGCAGCAGCCTCATCAGTGCAGAAGGAGCCCTGAGCTAGGCAAAGAGACTAAGCACATGTTTACGACTCTGCCTTAGACAAGTCCCCACTTCTCAGATCCCCACTTTTCCTGATTGTAAAAACACCTAGGCTACGATGTGAATGACATGATGTCCTTGAAGCATCAGGGTAGTAAAACAGGATGGCTCAAAGCATAGGCAACAGTCACGTCCCCGGGATGGAATCCCATTCCTTTACTTAATTCCTGATTGACATCGGGCAAGTTTCTTTACCTCTCTGCACCTCAGAATTTTATCTGTAAAATGGAAATAATGCTAATAACTGTCTCAAGTGTGATTCCTGTGGGTGGGAGGTTGAGCAGATATCTGAAAAGTATTTAGGACAGCTTCTTGTTGTGGTTAGTTGTTAGGTACTGTGAGGTCAGGTCCAACTAACAGTGACCCTATCAACAATGTATACAACAGAATGAAACACTCCCCAATACTGTGACAGGACATGATCTTTTTTATGTTTAAGCCCATGGTTGCAGCCACTATGTCAATTCATCTAGTTGAGGGTCTTCCTTTCCCAAACATGATGTCCTTCTCCCGGGATTGGTCCCTTCTGATATCATGTCCAAAATACAAAGACACAGTCTGGCCATCCTTAATTCCAAGGAGCACTCTGGTTGCACTTCTTCTTGGACAGATCTGTTGGTTCTTTTGGCAGTCCATTGTATGTTCAATATTTTTCTCCAGCACCATAATTCAAAAGCATCAATTCTTCTCCTGTCTCCTTTATTCAGTGCCCAGCTTTCACAAGTATATGATGTGACTGAAAATACCATAGCATGAGTCAGGTGCACCTTTGTCTTCAATGTGACATCTTTACTTTTCAATACTTCAAAGAGGTCTTTTGCAATAGCTTTTCCCAGGGCAATGCATCTTTTGATTTCTTGACTGCTGCTTCCATGGGTGTTGATTGTAGAACTAAGTAAAGCAAATTCTTAGACAACCTCAATCTTTTCTCCATTTATCATGAAGTTGTTTACTGACCCAGTTATAAGGATTTTTGTTTACTTGATGCTGAGTCCCAATCTGTATTGAAGGCTGTGATCTTTGATCATCATCAGTAAATGTTTCAAATCCTCTTCACTTTCAGCAAGCAAAGTTGTATCATATGCATAACAAAGGTTGTTAATGAGTCTTCCTCCATTCCTGATATGATGTTCTTCTTTCCTGTTGTTAGGTGCCATGGAGTCATGTCTAAGTCACAGCTACCCGCATAGGGTTTTCAATAGCTAATTATTTCGAGTTTGCTTCTGGAGTGGATTGCCCAGTCCTTCTCCTGTTTTTGCAGGGCTGGGGATTGAACTCAGGGCCTCAGAGAGTGGGAAATAACTCGTTCAATGGAAAATAGCTCTCTAATGTTCTCTTGGGCTGGGATTTAGCTCAGTTGGTAGAGCGCTGCGCTGCAGTCTCTGAGGACCCGAGTTCAATTCCCAGCACCGCAAAAATGGGAGAAGGGCCTGGCAATCCACTCCCAAGGCAATCCCGAAACAGTCAGCCATTGAAAACCCTATGAGGGTTGCTATGAGTCGGATACCGACTTGACAGCACCTAACAACAACAACAACAATGTTCTCTTAGCATATTGTAAGTGCTATATGAGAGTTTGTTATGTAAATAAGTTAAAATATCTAGCACAGTGACTGGTTAAAAGCAAATGACCAGCAGATATTTATTTTTGATTTTGACAGGTAATAAGATAAAAGTAAAAAGTAGAAGACAGATTGCATGTATCCCTTCCTTGGTGTGTCTTGTCCTGTTCGCTACCTGATCCACCCTGACACTCCCACCATATGCAGCTAGCAAAGCCTGCTTCCATTGCGTGGCTGTCCTATTACAATGTGTAAGAAGTCACGCCTTTCCTACTGGCTCAAGTAGAAGCCACTCCACCTGTGAATGTAGTAATCCGTGGTGTCTCAGAGCAGCCGCCTCCTAGTCACTCCGTGTTTACTACGGCTAAGGACTTTGTATGCCTTCACATTGTCCTCTCACTTCACAACAATCCTAAGGAGTGGACCCGTGAGCTTTATGTGATCTGATCTGACCATTTTGATCATCTAATGAGTTGCTGACTTGGGAACAGTTGATCTGAGCTTAATTTCTCTGTCCGTGTTTCTACTGTGTAGATCAGTGACATTGAGGTCTGGTAATAGATATTATTACAAAAAATAAAAATCTAGAAGAAGAAAAGAGAAAATTTGTACACACAGGTTTGAAAACTTCTATATTAAATTAAATTACTTTTGTTGTACAATGGCTCAGAGCCCTAAAAATGTAGGTAGCAAGTGTGAATCTTGAAAAGGGGGTGACAACGGATACAAGTGTGGAAAGTTCTTCCCACCTCACAACACAAGTTGACAGGCTGGGTGCTCACAATGCACTTAGGAAACACTTTGCTATGCCACATTGGGCTGGGATTTAGCTCAGTTGGCAGAGCGCTGCTCTGCAGTCTCTGAGGTCCCAAGTTCGATTCCTAGCACCAAAACAAACAAACAAACAAAAAAACAAAAAAAAAACGGGAGAAGGATGTGGCAATCCACTCTTGAGGCAATCCTGAGACAATCTGCCATTGAAAACCCTATGAGTTGGACATGATTCTACAGCACCTAACAACAACAACAACAACAACAACAACATGCCATATCATATCTTAACAACTTCCTTCCTACAATCCCTTCCCTCTCTTGCCCATTCCAGACTTCCTGCTCTTCTTACCTGATGCGTTCCTCCTCTATCTATGTCTTGTTTATGTGGCTCCATTGCTTCTTGGCATCTCCTTGGCTTTCTAAAGTCTACTCTTCCAGGTCCAAGTTAAGCCCCACACCTCTACAAAGCCTTTGTTGTCTGCTCCTCTCTGGTTCTATCACACTTGGAATCTTATTTAGACATCCTTTGGCATATTGCTATCACAGCTATTGTTTCATGGATAGTTGCTTTGTATCCTCTCCTAGCCAGAAAATTCTCTTAGGATAAGAAGCATATCTCACTTCCAGGTCACTCACAGGAGTTTTATCCAGAACAGGAACTATAGTCAGCCCTTGGTATCTGTAAGGGATGTGTTCCAAAACCCCCGAGACAGCACAATCTGCAGATGCTCAAGTCTCTGATATAAAATGGTATCATATTTGCACACTGCCTACACCATTCTCCTGCATACTTTAAGTCATCTCTACCTTACTTATAATACCTAATCAAAATTAATGCCATGTAAATAGTTGTTACACTGTCATGCTCAGGGAAGAATGGCAAGAAAAACGTATGTTCAGTATGGATGTAACTTTTTTTTGTTTATATACTTTCTATCCATATTTGGTGGGGACTGGGGTTTAGCTCGGCTGGTATAGCACTGCTTCACACTTTCTGAGGATCTGGATTCAATCCCTAGCACTGCAGAAATGGGAGAAGGACATGGCAGTCCACTCCCCAGACAATCCCAAAACAATCAGCTATTGAAAACCCTGTGAGGTTGCTATGAATCGGACATGACTCGATGGCACCTCATCAAAGTAGCAGGACACAAAATTAATATTCAAAAACCCATAGCATTTCTATGTACTAATAATGAACATGATGATAAAGAAATCAACACAATCTCATTCACAATAACATTCAAAAAATAAAATATGTAGGAATAGGTCTAACTAATGAGCCTACAGACCTCTACAATGAAAACTTCAAAACACTGAAGAAAGGAATCAAAGAAAACACTAGAAGATGGAAAGAGCTCCTTTGCTCATAGATAGGAAGAATTAATATTGTAAAAATAGCCATACTACCAAAAGTGATCTACAGATTCGATCCAATCACCATTAAAATACACATGATATACTTCAAAAATAGAAAAAAACTTAGAATTCATATGAAAACACAAAAGCGTCCACATAGCTAAAACAATGCAGAAAAGAGGAACAGAAGAGGCATCACAATACTTGACAATAAACTATATAACAGGCTATAGTAGCAAAAACAGCTTAGTAGTGGTACAAAAGAGGTATGAAGATCAATGGAATATAATAGAAGACCCAGAAATAAATCCTTGCAGCCACAGTCACCTCATCTTTGACAAAGGTGCCAAAAAGACATCATTGGAGAAAAGATAGTCTCTTCAACAAAGTGTGCTAGGAAAATTGGATATCTATATGTAGAAGAATGGAAATAGATCCACTTCTCCCACCTTTACAAAAATAAATTCAAAATGGATCAAAGATTTTAATGTAAAACCAGAAATTTTGAAAAGACTAGACAAAAATATAGGGAACATACTTCAACACATAGGTATAGGTAAGTACTTACTTCAGAGGACTCTAATAACCCAGGAAATAGTACCAAGAATTGACACATGGGATTACATGAAATTAAAATGCTTCTGTGCAGCAAAAGAAACAATCAATAGAATAAAGGGAAAACCCATAGAATGGGAAAAAAATCTTTGCAAACTATACATCTGACATGGGATTGTTGTTATTGTTAGGGGTTGATGAATTGGGTCCAACACATAGCTAACATTGTAGGGTTTTCAATGGCTGATTGCTTTGGGAGTGGATTGCCACATCCTTCTGTTTTTTGTGGTGCTGGGGATTGAACCCAGGTCCTTGGAGAGTGCAGAGCAGCACTCTACACACTGAGCTAAATCCCAGCCCTACAGGTGACTAATATCTAGAATATATACAGTACTCAAAAACTTAAATACCAAAAAAACAACAAATAATCCAATCAATAAGTAGGCAGAAGAACTGAACAGACAATCTCTAAAGAAGAAATATAAATGGCCAGTAAATATATGAAAAGGTGTTTAACATTCTTAGCTATCAGAGAAATGCAAAACTATGCTGAGAGTCCATCTCACCCCCGTTAGAATGACTGATCAAAAAAATAAACAAGTGCTGGAGAGAATGTGGGGGAACAGGAACTCTTCTACACTGCTGGTGGGACTGTAAACACTTCAGCCACTATGGAAATTATACAGAGCTTCCTCAAACAAGGAAAATAGAACTACCATGTGACCTGGCTATACCACTTCTAGGTAAGTACCAAAAGGAATCTAAGTCATTACACCATAGAGACACCTGCACTTCCATGTTCATCGCAGCACTCTTCACAATTCCAAGGATATGAAACCAGCCCAGATGTCCATGGACATATGAATGGATTTTTAAAAAACTTCATCAAAGGAGCAGGACACAAAGTCAATGTTCAAAAACCCATAGCATTCCTATGTACTAATAATGAATGTGATGATAAAGAAATCAAAACAATCTCATTCATAATAACATTCAACTCCCATATATATGTATATACATACATACATACATACATACATACATACATACATAGTGTGTGTGTGTGTAATGGAATATTACTCCCACATTCAACTCCCATACATACATATATATATATATATATATATATATAGATATATATACACACACACATACATACATACATACATATATATGTGTGTGTGTGTGTGTGTATGTGTGTGTGTGTGTAATGGAATATTATTCAGTAGTAAAGAAGAATCAAATTATGTCAGTTGCAGGAAAATGGATGGATGGAACTGGAAATCATCATTTTAAGTGCAATAAGCCAGATTCAGAAAAAGAAATACTTCATGTTTTCACATATGTGGAAGCTAGATCTACCTTAAAAGGAATATATATTTGTATGTGCTCTTGACTCATGCCATGGTATTTCCACATGTATCATATGATTGTGAAAGCTGGACATTGAATAAGGGAGACAGTGGAAGAATTGATGCCTTTGAATTATGATACTGAAGGCAAATATTGAACATACAATGGACTGCCAAAAGAACCAATAGATTTGTCCTAGAAGAAGTGTAACCAGAGTCCTCCATGGAAGTAAGGATGGCTAAACTGCATCTTATGTATTTTGGACATATTGTCAGGAGGGACCAATCCTTGCAGAAGATCATCATGTTTGGGAGAGTGCTGGGTGAACGATAAAAAGAAAGACCCTCAACTAGATGGATTGATTCAGTGGCTGCAAGAATGGGCTTAAACATAAAAAAGATTATGTTCCTCGCACAGTGTCTGGTAGTGTTTCATTCTTTTGTATGTAGGGTTGTTGTGAGTTGACCCAACTCATTACACCTGACAACAACAACAATGATCGGAAAATACAAAGGGACTTATCTGGAAGGGGGAGGCAATTAGTGGGATGGAGCAACATAGGGGAATAATGAGGGAGAGAACAAGTGTGTACAAGGTGCATGACGCACATGTGTGAAAAATCCCATAATGAAACGCATTATACTATATGCAAATTGAACAATAATTTTAAAAAGAAAAACATTGAATTTAATTCAAAATAGGCAAAAGAAGATTTCCAGTGTTCTTACCACAAAGAATTGATAAAAGAAAAAAAAAGGACAGAAAAGAAAAAGAAAAGAGAAAAGAAAAGAAAAGAGGAAAAAGAAAAGAAAAGAAAAGAAAAGAAAGAAGAAAACTCATTGAATCTCCTTTCACCCTTTGGTTGGACTGACAGCCTTCACTTTAACATACCCTTGGATGAAACTCACCTTGGCTGGGTGCTGGCTACAGCACTTACCAGGGCCCAGGGAGGTACAAGAATAGGTTGCAAACCCCTGTCCTCTTTCTGGATGTGTCCTCTTTTCTTCAGACTCAACTCTTTCTCCTTCATCTTCAGATGTCACTCAGGATGTCAGAACTCAGGCAAGACGTCACCTGTGTGGTGACATCAACAGCTAAGGTAGCTCTTGGGAACCTGGGGCACAGCCAGGAAGGGAGGGGTACCCTCCAGGGTGCCTGGAGCCTGGCCTGCCAGAAAGCTTTAGCTCAGTTCAAAGCTCCTGAGCTCTGCACAGCTTTGAGGAGAAAGAAAAGGTCTTTCACCAAGGCTAGAAGTCAACCTCTGCACGTGCTTGACCATCTGGCTGCCTGAGTGCTGTTTGCAAGCTGAGTGACAGGACACACCAACTAATCCCTGCTGGTCCAGCCTCTGCATTCAGCGCACAAATGCTTTCAGTGCTTGGGAGCAAGGGAGGCCAAAGGAGGCTGCGCACACTGTGCGCCACAGCCTGCTGGGACTCTTGCTCCAGGATTCTGGAACCTAAGTGGGAGCTTCCTAAGCACATGGGAACAAGTTGGTTGTGGCATCCACAGAGAGGTAACACAGAGCCTCACAACGTGGAAAGGCCAAAGCCTTTCCTAAGTGCCTTTGCAGTGAGGTTTGATTAAACAGAGACTGGCTGAGCGTGTAATAACCCTGACCCTCTGCACCCCCGGAAGGATTTTGCCTCAGGCAGTGTAAGTTGCCTGAACACACAGTGCATGAGTTAAGCATTCTACAAAATTATTCCATAAATCCTGAAATGCGCTTCAAAAAAAAAAAAAAAGAAAAACAAAGCAAATCAAGACGAATAAATATTAATGAATCATCTCTTCTGCGGCCAGAAGCACACGAGGTGGAGCTAATGACTGTCAACAGATACCATTGGCAGTGAATTTTCCATGGAACAACGGAGGTGGACCTCAGAGATGGGGTCAGTCACCCAAGTGTGCACTAGGCAGCACTTAGAGACCTCCAGAAGCTGCAGAAAAGGAGCACTTCTGCGAGCAGGAGGCTGGATCCTCCCACACACTTTCTGGAGGAGTTGGTGTACCGTGTGTGCAGTAACAGCACTACATTTCCTGAGCAATGACTGTCTGGCACATGCTATAGATAGATAGATAGATAGATAGATAGATAGATAGATAGATAGATAGATAGGATAGATAGGCAGATAGATACCTAGATAGATAGGATAGATAGGCAGATAGATACCTAGATACATATATACATACATAGGTACATAGATAGATACACAGATACATAAATCATAGGTACATACATACATACATACATAGATACATAGATGGATAGGTAGATACATGGATAGATAGATGGTACATAGGTACATAGATACATACATACATACATACATACATACATGATAGATACGTAGATACATAGATACATAGATACATAGATAGATATAAGCTTGACCAAGTAGCTATGACTATGCCCACTTCTTCACTGAGGAGACTGAGGCTTAGGAACATAATGGGCCCCATATTAAAGATCTGGGAAGTGGTGAATCTGTGACTCATGCTATGACTCTGGACTCCAAAGTCCAGATCCACCCCACACAGCTGCTCACAGATTTCTCCCCCTCCTCTCCTTCCTGCTTTAGTTTCTCAGATTTGAGTCACATCAGCACAGCTGAGCATAGACCCTGCATTGACTTAGCACAGGGACCAGCGCCTCACACATAGTAGGTGTGTGATAAGGCAATACATATTTGTTGAATTCGATTGAATTTCCTGCCAAGGGAAGAAAATAACTTTGCCCTCTTCTCTGAGGGAGGTAGAAATCCACGAACTAAATCCGTCCCCGAGGGATAGATAACGCAGGCAGCCCAACCCCCTCAGAGCAGGTACGTGATACCATCTTTCCCACCATTACCGTTATTACATGGTTGCCCAGGTTGGAGCAGCCGATGCAGAAATGAAAGACCTGGCAGGCAATAAGCGCTTCTTCAGTGACAGCCCCCACTTCAACACCTTCTCCTTCAAGGGGGACCCCCCAGGGGCTGCCAATCACACCTCTTTCCCCAAGCACAAAATTCACTTAAAACATTTTTTTTCCTAAATGAACAAATGGAAGAAAGGGAGCCGACTTTCTCCAAAGCTCTCAGTCACATCCCCACCCAGACAGCTAACACGCTTCGCTTGTCAGCCAGGAGGAAATACCAGGTTGAAGCTTTGTGCTGGGCCTCCCCAGAATAGACATCACTAATGGCCTCAATGACATCGCTGATTTCCAAAGCATCTGTGAGACAGCGAGGGGGGTGGGGGAGGATGGGACAGGGAATGCAAGCTGCAGGCAGGAGGTGGGCAGTGGGGCACAGCTTTCTCCCTCTAATTTTGCCTCCACTCATTTTATTTTAAAGCACATTTCCCTCAAAAGCTTTGTCACGTGTTCCCAGTCCTGGGAGTGCTGAGCACTTCTGGCGCTGAGGGCTGCGAGGCAGAGGGCAGAGAGACAGAAACAGTCCTGCCTCAGGCTGACAGCTTGGCTTGCATTGGGGAGGGTCCTGTCAGCCCTCCTCATGGACCCCAAGGGAGGCCACAGTGCTTGGACATAGCATCCATCTCCCCTCTGATGCAGGCGGTGCCACCCAGTCAAAGCAAGCGCCTGCCTTCCTGGGACGCAAGCATTTACTCTCAGGCTGCAGGGGTGCAGTGGGGGCTGAGGTCTGCCCAGTGTGCCTGCTAGTTCTGTGTAGTTTATTGGTCTGCACAGCAGCTGAGGCTGGCCACTCCTTTCCATTAAAAGGGAAGGGGGATAACAATAGAATGACGGCCAGCTAGGAAGTTTCACTCCTGCAACCAAAAGTTGCCGATGATACCATGTTGCGTCCCCTGTTGGGCCGGTGAATAAGACCTATGCCCTTTCTTCAAGGACCTCGCAGCCTCTACTTGTCCTCACCAGACCCACAGACCACACTATCAATGAGCAGATATTGTTGGAAGCACCTGAGTGCTCCTTACATGACCCTGAGCAGGGGAGGCATTGTTGTGGTTGTTAGATTCTGTCGAGTCATATCCGACTCATAGCCACCCTCATAGGGTTTTCAATGGCTAATTGTTTCGGGATTGCCTTGGGAGTGAGTTGCCATGTCCTTCTCCCATTTTTATGGTGCTGGGAATCGAACTCAGGACCTCAGAGACTGCAGAGTGGCGCTCTACCTACTGAGCTAAATCCCAGCCCAGGGCAGGTATAGGAATGGAAAAAATAGGCAAAAAGTCTCCTAACTCTGATCCTGCCCTGTTCTTTGATTCCTATTTGCTGAGCATTCCCTCTCAAACTCAAATCTATCTTCTCTAAAATGATGTCCTGTTCACATAAACCTACTACCCCACTCCATGTCCCCCCAAAATATATGACTCCCCAATATCACCACCTTACTCTAGTCCCTAAGCCAAAATTGCCACAACTTTCTTCTTAGCCTGGGTCTATCTGGCCTGTTGCATGCTTATTAGGGTTATTGTGTCACTTGCTTAATGGACATTAACTATGACACTGGTACTATAAACATCCCACTTTATAGATAAGAAAACTGAGGTTCATTGCTATTAAGTAACTTCTCCCTGTGGACCATGGAATCCCAGGTCTCAGAGTGCACCTGTTAGCTTTACTTTCTCTAGCTGAATCTGCCTTGGTTCTCATCCAGACCCTTCTCAATGACAAAGCTTTGCCCTCTTCTTTCCAGGAGGGGAAACACTATCCGCTCCCTGGGTCCTGCATGCCGCTGATCACAGCCTGAAGATTACAGGCGTGGACACACTCACCTTCCTCCCTTCTGTTCTTGTGGATAACTGCATGTGGATTCTGTCAGAAATAGCCGGGTAGAGGAGACCTCAAGCCTCAGGGGGGCAATTTGTACCACTCCGTGTTCAATGGTGTTGTTAACTCATTTGTGTGGTTTCTCTTGACCATAGCTGCGAGCACACCCACAGGGACTTCAAACCCCTGGGAACAGGTGGCAGGCTTCCCAACACTCCCGTGAATTCTGATGCCTGGGTCCTGCAGACCGATTGGCATCTCTCCGGCAGCCAACTCACAAAGGGTTTATTTTTAAGCGTGGTAATAAAATCGGTATTTTCAAGGCCCTGATCTGACTTCCTCCTCTCCAGTGGCCCACAGCCCCATTCTCTCCAGAACATCAACTTTAATTTAAAGGCCCGTCAAAGATCTTCGAAGGCCTAAATCTTTCCCTTCCAGCTGGTCAGAGGTATTGGCATATTAATCTATTCAGTAATTATGCGAACAAGCTCTGACCATGTGCTATTGAAAATTAAACTATCAAAATGTGTCCAGTCAAATCGCTCAATTTCTCAATCCCGTCGTGTCGTTAGATTCAACCCCAAGATTAATTACGAAGCCATAGGCCCAGTTCACCAGATGTTCTGCTGATGCCACTCAAGGTCCATCTGTCTCTCCTCCTTCCCACCCCAGACTTGGCCTCTGATTCCACACTTGCTGGTCTGCCATGTGGTTATTTGAGCCTCGCCTGCCTGATACTGACTTGGTTGCTACTGTGTCTCCTGCCCTTCACAATTGCCCTCCAAGGTGGTTGTCAGCAGAAGATCTGTCCCCAAGAGTCACAAGGGAGAGAGCAT
Source organism: Pedetes capensis (assembly GCA_007922755.1). Classification (NCBI taxonomy): domain Eukaryota; kingdom Metazoa; phylum Chordata; class Mammalia; order Rodentia; family Pedetidae; genus Pedetes; species Pedetes capensis. Next base: position 4,798 of record VMDO01020071.1, on the reverse strand, counting down.
TGCCTGCCAGCTTTGAGATAAAGGGAAGGGGTTGTTGCTTTGGGGGAATTAACGCTACACAGTTAGCGAAGACATATATTTGGCTGTTGTCCTGAATCTCTGGCCTTTTCCCTCACAGTATGATTTCTTGGTAAATTCTTCCTGTCCCTCCTGCGTAGGTAGTGTCCCCACCTGTTACATAAATGCCACCCAGCCAGAGTTCCCGGGGCACACAGAAAGGGCAGGATCTCTCTAGACACACAAAATTGGTCATACCCTGGTTCTCTGCCTTTCCCTGTAGGTGAAACCAAGCAAACCCAGATTTACCATCCGAGCCTTCTCAGCTGCAAAATGAGGAAGTGGATGTTGTTGTTAGGTGCCGTTGAGTCCAACTCATAGCGACCCTCATAGGGTTTTCAATGGCTGACTGTTTCAGGATTGCCTCAGGAGTGGATTGCCAAACCCTTCTCTCATTTTTGTGGGGCTGGGAATCGAACTCGGGGCCTCAGAAACTGCAGCACAGTGCTCTACCAACTGAGCTAAATCCCAGGTGCAAGAGGGAGTGATAGTGCCTCCCTTTCAGGGTTGTGAGCTTTTAGAAGGAGAGTGCAGAACGCTTCTCCACTTGGTACAGCGGTAAGCACTCAGCTCTGTGAGTCAGACCAGCCCGACTTTACTTCCTCCTCTGTCTGGATGGCTTTGAGCAGGGAACAGACCCTTTCCAAGCCTTGGTTTCTTCATCCGTAAAATGAAGGTGATAGTAGGATCTATTGAATGAGTAATGGGCAATATTTTGTTTGCTGATTTGTACTATTGTGGGATTGAACGCAGCCCTCATGCATGCAAACCAAGTGCTCTACCACTGAGCTTGGAACCTCAGCCTCACTTTTTGTTTTTTATCTTAGATAAGGTCTCACTAAGTTGTGCAGGTTTGCTTCTGGTCTCAAACTCACAATCCTCCTGCCTCAGCCTCTCCAGTTGCTGGGGTTTCAGATATACACCATGGCACCCAACTAAGTAATACTAAATTAAATAATTTATGTAAGAATGTAGAAACTTGCCTGAAAAAAATAACAAGCATTAAGTAGAATCGCCAGGGGTGTTGATGTTATTATTGTTATTATTATTATCACCATCATCATCATCATCATCATCATCATCATCGAATATGTGGAAGTCATGTAATAAATGTTGATTTCCATCTCAACGCTCTTCTTTATTTGCCCCACTTCTGCTTCTATATGGTCCCCAGAACTGAAATGATCTTCAAAGTCATACAATCCAATCCCCTTTGTAATACAGACTCACATTCCTTTTATAATGTGAAAATAAGAAGAAAAAGATCTTGCCATTATAAGCCTAATTGCGTCCTTAAGAGAGTAGGTCCTGTTACATGAAACATGGTTTTTATTCAATGCCTTAGACTGAAGTGTGGGACTATGAGCTGAGAATTGAGTGTTCTGCGTAATAGAGAAAGAACAATATGGGCCTCTCAAGAGTGAGCCCAGGAGGGAAGGGATGAAGAGTAGAGAAAAGACAAAAGGAGAAGAATTGTTGTTAGACGCCATCAAGTTGTGTCCGACTCATAGCGACCCTTATAGAGTTTTCAATGGCTGATTGTTTGGGGATTGCCTCGGGAGTGGATTGCCACATCCTTTTCCCACAGGAGAAGAATGGAGAAGATGGAGAGACCACATTCTGTAAAACTAACGTCTCAAAGATCCCTCAAAATATTATTGTAATTATATGAAAAGTTTGATGTAAGTTGATTTCTCATTGAAGCCAGTGAAAGAGATGGTTTTCGTTAATACAAGTAGTAGTAGTTGTTGTTAGGTGTCATTGAGATGGTATCTGACTCATAGCGACCCTATCTATGTACAATAGGTAAAACACTATTGTTGGTGCTTCTCTGCTATTCACAAGGTTTTCAATGGCTGATTGTTTTTTGGGAATGGTTGCCAGGTCCTTCTCCCAAGTCTATAGCTCCTAGTGTTCCCAGTGGTTCTCCCATCCATGGGCTAACCAGGCCAGATCCTGCTTAGCTTCAGAGATCATATGGGATCAGATGCCACGGTGATATGGCAATAGACATGTGTGGTAGAGGGGAAATCAAATTCATGGGTTAAGAAGTTAGAGGTATCCAGGAGCAAAAATTGTAAACCTCCAATGAGTTGGTCAGAATATTCTAGGTGATTTTGTTAGTAAAAAGTATTCAGTGGCTTAAAACAACAAAAGTTGACTTTGATTTCTTTATGAAATGTAGAAAACTACAAGAAAACTTTGGTACTATTCTCACAATAGGAACAAATTGGATAACTGCCAAAAAAATAATTTTTTAACCTAATCAAAGAGCCAAGCATGCACACAGGAATCCTGTTGTTGTTGTTAGGTGCTGTCAAGTCGGATCCGACTCATACTGACCCTATGTACAACAGAATAAAACACTCCCCAACACTGTGCCATGCCCGGCACTATTGTCAGTGCTTCCATGCTATTCATTGTGTTTTCAGTGGTGTATTGTTTTGGGAGTGGGCTGCCAGGTCCTTCTCCCAAGCCTGCAGCACCTAGTATTCCCAGGCAGTCTCTCCCATCCAAGGACTAACCAGGCTGACCTTGCCTAGCTTTGAGATCATTTGGGATCAGATGCCAGGGTGCTATGGATACAGATACAGAAATTCTAATGAACTAAAATTCAGAAAATCACGTGGTCTAGGAGAGAAGAGACATGTGATGGTTTTCAGCATTAAAGAATAGTGGAAGAAAGAAAAAGACATCACAGACACATGTGAAAAGAAAACAGCCCAAATACAGTAACATTGTAAAGGTTGAAATTCAGATTGGACATACAGTATAGAATCTGTGCCAGCTCTAGAAATAAAGAGGGTCTGAACCCACTTAACTAATTCTTTTTCCTTTGGCCCTCATTAGGTGCTCATGAAGACATGAGGGTAAGATCAGAAAAGCTGTGAAAGTCTTCTTAAATGTGGATCCTGTTAAAACTGAAAGAACAGGGAGCTTGACACAACCTTCTAGGAATTCAACCCCCAATCCCTGATGTTGTTGTTGTTAGGTGCCGTCGAGCCGAGTCTGACTCATAGCAACCCTATGTACAGCAGATCCAAACACTTCTCGATTCTGTGCTAGGCACATCATCTTATTTATATTTAAGCCCATTGCTGCAGACACTATGTCAATCCATCTGGTGGAGGGTTTTCCTTTCTTTTCATTGACCTGCCACTTTCCCAAACATGATGTCTTCCTCCAGGGATTAATCTCTCCTGACTACATGTCGGAAATATGTAAGACACAGTCTAGAGGTCTAATTAAAACAAGACTTGATCTAGCTCAACTACAAACTGGATTGATTCAGCTCCCCCAACCAGGGAATGTCCTATTACTGGACTGTGATAATCAAGTCAAACCCAAATATTTGGCCAAACTTTATTCTGGGTGCGTCTGTGAAAGTGTTTCTAGAAGAAATTAACATTTCAATCCATGGACTGAGGAAGGCAGATTTGCCTTCCTGATGTGTATGACCTCTACTCAGTTAAAAACCTGAATAGAATCACAGCAGACTGAGCAAGAGGGAAACACTCTTGTCTACTATCTTGAGCTAGAACATTGGTCTTTTCTAGCCTTTGGATTCAGAGTGAAAAATCAGCCCTTCCTGGTTCTTAACTGTACATACTTTCAGACTACAACTTATATCATTAGCTCTCCTGGTTCAAGGCCTTCAGACTGGACTGGAACTATACATAGACACTCTTGGGTCTCCAGCATACTGATTGCAGATCTTGAAACTTCTCAGTTGTCATAATTGCATGAATTAATACCTTCCGATCAAAATTATTGTCCACAGTTGGGTTCTCATTGCAAGACTTGACTGAGGAACGACCCACTTCCAAGTTCATGTAGGCTTTTTTTGAAATTCAGTGACATCTGCTGGACTGAGGGACTTGATTTTTTGCTGACTCTTGACTAAAAGACAGGGTTCCTCCATCCAAAGGATGTAAGTAACCGAATTTGCCAACAACTACATGAGATTGGACATAGATCATTCCTCAGTTAAGCCTTGAGATGGTAAAATGTCCCTGGCCAATAATCAGGACAAAAGCCCTGCAGAGAACTCATATAAGCCATGACCAGATTCTTGGCCCAAAGACATGTGAATAACCACTGTGCTTTAAGTCATTAAGAGTGAGGTGCTATTGTTACACAGCAATAGCTAACTAATACACCAGAAATCTGGACAGAAATATGGATAAACATATGGAAGCTGATGCAGCCATATTAATATCAGATAAAGTAGGTCTCACACTGAAGAAAATTACTAGTGGCAGGGAGAAAAATTGTCTTACTATAAAAGGGTTAATTTATGAGGTCAATTTACCATAAGACATAACAACTTGCAATGTATAGATGCACAGTAACAAATCTTACAAATATATGAAGCAAAATATTGACACAGTAAAGTAAAAATTGTCAAATCTACAATCCTAGCCAGAAATTTTAACACCATCCTCTCAGTAATTAAACAAGTAATCAAAATAATCAGTGACAAATTCTACCCAGCAAAAAGATCTTTTGAAAAATAATGCTAGCCGGGCGTGGTGGCTCACGCCTGTAATCCCAGCGGCTCAGGAGGCAGAGGCAGGAGGATTCCAAGTTCGAGACCAGATGCAGTCTGTGTAAATTAGCGAGACCCTTTCTCAAAAAATATGGGCTGAGGGTGCAGCTCAGTGGTCCAGCACTTGCAGAGCATGCAAGCGCAAGGCCCTGGGTTCAACCCCTAATACTGCAAAAAAAAAAAAAAAAAAAA